>PVJC01031960.1:0-20227 GCA_004026665.1 Murina feae | reverse complement strand
AAAGAGTAATATGCTAATTGTGTCACTCTGCTACATCGCAAGCCACACCCACCAGGTAATCAGAGCCACTATATGCAAATTAACCCAACCAAGTTGGCAGCTGGCAGCCATAAAGCTGGAGCAAGAAGGAGGCTTCGTTGCCCTGGCGACGGATGAAGCTGCCTGGCCTAGGCAGGCTGTGGCCTCCACTCAAGGCAACCAAGTTTCAATAATAGAAGATAAATAAACCCCCGATACCTGCTTCCACCCAGGTATCTGGGGTTTATTTATCGCTGGGAGCTTGGGTGGCTAGGGGGTGTGGCTAGCCTGCAAACAGCCATCAGCCCCTCACTCAGGCTGGCCAGGCACCCCAGCAGGAACCCCTACCCTGAAGGGTCTGTGGCCAGCCTAAAAACAGCCATCAGCCTCTCACCCAGGCTGGCCAGGCACCCTAGCTGGACCCCCCATTCTGAAGAGGCTATGGCCAGCCTGAAAACGGCCCTCAGCCCCTCACCTAGGCTGGCCAAGAACCCCAGCGGGACCCCCACCCTGATCTGGGGCACCCTTCACGGCAAACCAGTTGGCCCCCACACATGCACCAGGCCTCTATCCTACATAATCCTACATAATAAAAGGGTAATATGCAAATTGACCCTAACAGCAGAACCATGGAAATGACTGGTCACTATGACACACACTGACCACCAGAGGGCAGATGCTCAAGACAGGAGCTGCCCCCTGGCGGTCAGGGCATTCCCACAGGGGGAGCTCTACTCAGCCACAAGCCAGGCTGCCGGCTGCCAGTACAGCAGTGGTGGTGGGAGCCTCTCCTGCCTCCTCAGCAGCACTAAGGATGTCCGACTGCAGCTTAGGCCTGCTCCCTGCTGCAAGTGGACATATCCTGAGGGCTCCTGGGCTGCCAGAGGAATGTCTGACTGCCAGCTTAGGCCTGATCGCCTGGGGAACCGGTCTAAGCCAGCAGGTGGACATCCCCCGAAGGTTCCCAAACTGTGAAAGGGCACAGGCCAGGCTGAGGAACCCCCCCGCCCCGGCAAGTGCACTGGGCCTCTAATTTGTAATATAATATATTAGAGGCCTGGTGCACAAGAAATTTGTGCACTGGTGGGGGTGGGGGAAGAGGAGGAGGAGGATGTCCCTCAGCCCAGCCTGCACCCTCTCCAATCTGGGACATCCCTCTCACAATCCAGGACTGCTGGCTCCCAACCACTCACCTGCCTGCCTGCCTGATTGCCTCTAACCACTTCTGCCTGCCAGCCTGATCATCCCCTAACCATTCCCCTGCCAACCTGATCAATGCTTAACTGCTCCCCTGCCAGCCCAATCACACCCAACTTCGCTGCCCTGCCAGCTGGTTGCCCCTAACTGTCCTCCCCTGCAGGCGTGGTCTCCCCAATTGCCCTCTCCTGCTGGTCTGGTCGTCCCTAACTGACCTCTCTTGCAGGCTTGGTCCCCACCCAACTGCCCTCCCCTGCAGGCCTGGTCCCCCACAACTACCTTCCCCTGCCAACCATCTTGTGGTGGTCATCTTGTGACCACATGAGGGCAACCATATTGTGTGAGGGCAATTTGCATACTACCTCTTTATCATATAGGATATAGGACGATGTTTAAACACAATTTGTGGAAAGAAGAATTCATGAACAAACTAATGACCTATGTTTTTAATTACTAAGTTTCAGTATTAACATTAGAACAGGAGGTACTCTTGAAGAGTCCAGTACAGGTTATAAAACAATTAAGTCACAGGCTGATATAAATACATACTGGGCATTCACTCATTTGCAGAGCTACATAAACTCCACTGTTAGCTAAAAACTTACTCAGAGCCTTAGCTGCTTTGGCTCTGAGGATAGAGTGTCTGCCTATGGACTGAAGAGTCCCAGGTTCGATTCCAGTCAAGGGTTGCGGGCTTGAGGCCCGGTAAGGGGCATGCATGAGGCAGCTGATCAGTGATTCTCTGTCATCACTGATGTTTCTATCTCTCTCTCCCTCTCCCTTCCTTTCTGAAATCAATAAAAATATGTTTAAACCAAAAAAAAAAAGAAAACTTACTCAGAAGAAGTTGAGGTAGCAGATAAAGATACTGTGGGAGGAAGTATGGCCTTTTTAGGAGACACAGATTTATCACTTGATGGCATTTTTTCTACATAGTTGCATGGAAACCAGCCAAACTTTCCTTGGAAACTACCATAAAGCCAACCAGGTTCTCCTGTGGTTTTTTCATCAACCTATGGAAATGAAAGGAAGAGTTAACAGTGGTTAGAAAGCCACACATTTACAGTGGAGAGGAATGCAGACTTGAACACAACCACTGTAACACTGCTAGAGTCAAGCTAATAGCCGAGATGTCTACTAAGTGGCAATGGGGTGGGCAGTGTATGCAGCACAGATATGCTGGACACTGTGATGATTCACATCCCACCCAAGATGGAACACAATGTCATCATGCTGCTCAAAACGGCATGCTATTTAAACTTATGAATTGTTTTATTTCTGGAATTTTCCATTTAATATTTTCAGATTGTGATTGACCAAGGGTAACTGAAATCACAGAAAGTGAAACTGCAGATAAAAAAGATATTACACTGTATTCAGTTTATGAGGAAAAAAGACTTTGTTCCTACCTGTATTATATCCCCAGAATTAAAACTCATCTCATCATGGCTCCTTGCTTCAAAGTGATATAAAGCTCTATAATTCACCAACTCACTAGCTTGCTCACCTAAAGAGAAGATAATTGTTATTATTTGCTACTTTCATGTATACATTTTGTTATGACTCAATAAAGAACACGCAAAAGAAAAAACAGAATCAAACTGTAGGATGAAAATCCATTTGTACAGTCTTGTTAAGATTTAAATATCTTGAATAGTCTTAGAATCACTATAAAAGCAAACAAGGATGTTGATCTTAAGTAAAGTAGGAGACAGTAAAACAAAGAGATAACTTGCAGGTGTGCCATGTGCAGAGATCTAAGGGAGTGGTAGTGGCTGAGCTGTGCAAAGTAGAAGCAGCAAGTGGCTTATTAGTTTGATCTGTGAAGTCAGAATATAACAGGGAAAAAGCACAAAAAGGGAGGTCACAAATGAGAAGATTAGCAAATAACCAGGGTTGACTAAAGGAAGACCTATATATTTAGCAGTATGGTTCTAAAAGAAAAACCACAGAAGGGCTCACAAATACCCTAGACTTGATAAGATTAAAATATTTTACTTTGGTCATTTGTAGAATAAATGTTTTAGCTTATAAAATTTTCAACACATTGTATTATCAAGGATTTAATGATCTGTACATTCAAAAGAGATATAATAAAAATATTTTAGGAATGGTATATAAAAAAGTAATGTTCTAAAAAATTTTAATGGGCAAAGACTTAAAATTTTATTGTTTCATTAAAATAAAGTTTAATTACACTAGCTGAAAAAGTATTTGAAACTGTTTACTAAGATTATGAAAACCACATCATGGTCTGTTCATAGTGATGACTTATCTTCTTTTCTCAATGTTGTTTTAAGATTTCTACCCTCAGTCTTTTTTTCCTTTAATGTATTTTTTTATTGATTTCAGGGAGAGGGAGAGATAGAAACATCAATGATGACAGAGAATCACTTGTTGGCTACCTCCTGCACACCCCCTACTGGGTATCAAGCCCGAAACCCAGGCATGTGCCCTGATCAGGAATTGAACTTCAATCTCCAGGTTCATGGGTCAACGCTTAACCAACTGAGACATACCTGCTGGGCTACTCTCAGTTTGTTTTAGTAAGTCTACACAGTACTCATCCAAGTTTAATTTAGAAGAGAACTTTTTTTCTGATTCCAAGATAATTATGTTTTAATTTTCTTTTTTTCTTTCTTTTTGCCTTTCATCAGAATCTTTCTTTTTTCTTTTGTTGCTCTGTGTCAGAAAAATCAAATCTTATTTTTATCCGTATCCTTACATCGTTTCTCTTCAGTTTTCTTCTCCTCTTCTTGAACTTTTTCTTGGGTCTTTTCTTCCTGGAGCCGTTTTTGTTTTTCTTCTTCCTCCTTTCTAAGATTTTCTCTCCACAAGTTTTCTTTTCCTTGCTTTGCTTTCCTTTACATAAAAGAGAAAGATTTTGCACAATGTCCTAATTTTTTAAAAACAAAATAAAAATAAAATAGATCTTGCTCTTGACAAACCGAAGAAATATTACATCTATTTAGATACAAGATAATATATATTTAAATATCTATATATCTATCTATATATCTATCTATATCTATATCTATTTCTATCTATCTATAAGCTTAAGTGACTGTTATGACTGAAACAACTTGTCGACCAGCCGCTATGACACGCACTGACCACCAGGGGGCAGGTGTTCAACACAGGAGATGCCCCCTGTGGTCAGTGTGCTCCCACAGCCAACCTCCCCCAGTCCCTCCCCTCATCAAGCAGGCCCCGGCCGGCCCAGCCCTGACTGGGACTAGGCAAGGCGCCCTGATAGGCCCTGATTGCTGGCCAGGCCTAGGAACCCCACCATGCATGAATTTCTTGCACTGGGCCTCTAGTAATCTTATATGGTAATTATATATTTGTTATAGCAAAGAGATATAAGTAGTAGCTATACCTGTTTTTCTTTTGTCAGATTGGCAAAAAATATTTTTTGGTGTGCTGCAGAATTTTAGTAATTAGTTTATATGTGCCATGAGATGAAAAGCTGAAAATCACTGCTCTAAGTGTATGGTTCTAATGCTTCAGACACCACACTGTCCTACTTTTCTTTGCTATAAATGGAGGCAACCGATAAATCTCAGTGGTACAAAGAGAACTGCACAACATGAAATACTACACTTTAGTGTTATTACTCTACAAAACTTAAGTATTTAGTTTTTTTCATCTTTCAAGTCTAATTCCAAAGCCCATATTTTTCACTAATGAAACATAAAATTGGTTACTGTAAATGTAGTTCCTAAAAGAACTGAATTTCTAAAATTTAGAATTTAATAAACATCCTAGGACAATCCTTTTATTTATCCTTTATTCACCTTAAATTTTCGTAGTCAAACTAGAGGAATAGGTAACAAAATTACAATTCTTAGATTAATATCTTAAATAATAAAAGACTAATATGCAAATCAACCGAATGGTGGAACGACTGGTCACTATGATGTGCACTGACAACAGGGAGCAGATGCTCAATGTAGGAGCCGGGTTCACAGCTTGCCACAGCAGCAGTGGCAAAAACCTCTTCCACCTCTGTGGCAGCGCTAAGGATGTCCAGGGAGCGGGCCTAAGTCATCAGTTGGACATCTCTTGAGGGCTCCTGGAGACTGTGAGAGGGTGCAGGCCAGGCTGAGGGACCGCCCCCCAGCCCCGCCCTCCAGTGCACGAATCTCATGCACTGGGCCTCTAGTAGTATAATAACTTTATCAGCTATATTACCTTACAGCCTCATCTTCTTGTTTCTTTTTTTGTATTAGCTCTGATCTTTTTCTTTCTATTTCCTTTAACTTGTTATGTTTGATCTTATGAAGCTGTTCAAGAGCTAACTGCTGTGTATTGTAGCTTTTTCTCAGTTCCTAAGGAGAAAAGAAAATAAGTCAATTAGGCCACTGATTTAAATTTTTTTTATATGAGTCATTTTCATTAAAAGACAAAAATCTTATATTTAACAGTTTAAAAACATCTAAATGATTAAAAACATAACTGAATACAATATATATTTAAGCTATGTAGCCACTGAGGACAAATACCTGTTAAAAATAAATCTACTTTTGTATTAATTCATTTCTAAGGAAAATAGAATCTTTACAAACCAATTCTTTGATTTGATAGTCAATTTTTAATATAAAAGCAATGTATTAAAACTTCTTAAAACAATGTGCTTGTTATAACATTTTAAGAAGAATTTCTTTCAGCCATTTTTTTACATATGTAGTCTAATCAAGTATATCCTATATAATAAATGGCTAATATGCAAATAGACCGAACGGCAGAACAACTGGAACAACCAAACAATTGAACAACTGGTCACTATGATGTGCACTGACCACCAGGGGGCTTGTGCGAAACATGCCGAGTTTTGGCCATGGCAGGATGGTGGGCAGGTGAGTGGGGCACCAGACCAAAGTAGGTTACCATTTGTCACTGGGGCGAGCCTCTGATGATTACTGAAAACTCTTTGCTCCCGCCCGGCACTCATACCTGCTGCCAGCACCAGTTCTACTCGCACCCACCGCTGGTGCCGGAGCCACCACTGGCACCCATTGCCAGCGCTGGCCCTGCTCACACCTGTAGCTGGCGCCGAAGCTGACACTCGTACCTGCTGCCAGTGCCCGGCGCCAGTCCCAATCACTCAGGACCATCAGCAGGTGTGAGCAGCGGCTGCAGGCCCAATCATCCCTGAGGGCTTCTCCACCTCCCTCTGCTTCTGAGAGGCAATTGGGGTGGCAGCAGCCACCATTCACAGCTGCTGCTGGCGCTAGCCCCAATTGCTCCACACCATCAACAGGTGCGAGCGGGGCAAGCACTGTCAGCGCATGGGAGCGGTGGGAGCAGGGCTGCCCCAGCAGACAGGGACCAGGGGCCGTGGCAGGAGGAGCTAGGTGGAGGTGCAGAGGATGGACCAGGACCCACCCTCCCCTATGCCTACCACAGCCTCACAGCCCACAGTTCCTTTCAAGGTGCATGAATTCATGCACTGGGTCCCTAGTCTAGTACATACTTTAAGTTTTTACTCAAAATCCAAAGGACTACTGTTCCTGATCCCCAAATTAGTCACCTGTATAAATTAAAATCTCATACCTTGCCTTTACTCCAGAACCTTGGAAGCAAAAATTAAGAAGAACCTAACCCACTAAAGATTCCATTGACAGATCCTACTTTTTCTCTAAGGAAAAGTACCCCCCAATCATTATCCAAAGTCAACAGTGGCGACTTTCCAACACACCAAGATATTTTGAAGATTCATGATAATCCCTTCCCTAGTAAGAACAACAAAATATGTGGACAGCACATATATGTGTTCTCACTGAATCCTCATAAGACTGCAAAGATGGAAGAGCCACTATTGTCAGCTTACTTTTATAGAAGAAGAAAGCAAAGTTCAGAAATAAATGACAAATTGTTACACAACTAGCAAATGGCATGGATGAGACCAGAACTAATTTCTTTAGATTCCCAGGCCAGTACTTTTCTCATTGTGCCTCACTGCTAAAGATACAATATTGTGTGAATTTCCTTAATGGAATAATGGCCTATCGTATGTCTCGGTTTTTGGCTTTGCTATTTGTCTTAGTGTGATTTAAGCAAAGGAGTAAAAATTATCACTGATTTTCTATATGTCTATTATAGGATCCAGTAAAACAATTTCTTAAGATACTTTATTTACTTACTTACTTACTTACTTACTTATTTATTTATTTATTTATTTATTTATTTTCCTCACCAGAGGATATTTTTTTCCATTGATTTTTAGAGAGAGTTGAAGGGAGACGAAGAGACAGAGAGAAACAAAGATGTGAGAGAAACACATTCATTGGTTGACTCTCACATGCCCAGGAGCCTGCAACTGAGGTACGTGCACTAGACCGGAATTGGACCCTTCAGTCTGCAGGCCATCGCTCTATCCACTGAACCAAACTGGCTAAGGCTTTAAAGATACTTTTACTATTACTCATGTTTCACCATAAGTAGCCTAAAGGAGTGGTCAGATGCTCTATGATCTGGAAGGGTCATAAAGCTAGAATGAAGTGTCTATCTTATTTCAAGACCATTGGGACCAATTCCATCTCACCTGCCAACTAACCTTGTCATTCTTTACTACCTGAATCCTCTGCTTTTAATGCTGCTTTTCCCTTGATTTGACCCCAACCTTCCTCTCCTCAGACCCCTTCAATGCCCTAGAATTTCCTCTTAGTGGTCAGGAAACTCCCACAAGCCACATGTCTTCTCTGAATGGAAATTCCCTTACCTCTTTGCCTTTTTGGCTGATCCCTCAGGACAATGCCTTTCTTCTAGTTCTTTCTCAGTGGATTATCATGAATTCCTTTACTAAAATTAGGGCCAGGTGCTAACTTTAGTATTTTCTCTTGTTCTTTGTTGTCACTTTCAGAATATTATTTATCCTCACTCTTACACACTCTACATTTTTCTGATAATTCATACCACCCTCCCCATCCTCTTATTGTTAGGTATTGACCACCTGGTCACTGTCCACAGTGATTCATCTTTATCATTCTCCAAGTCTTTGACATCCACATAGATGACCCAATCAAAACCGCAACTCTCAGACTGATCTCAACAATGATCTTTTACTCATCTAATCCATTATTCACATTATAACCTGCATCTTGTCATCATCAGAAACAGAACCACCATTGATCGAATATCCCATTCTTCAAACAACTTATCCCTCGAGCTTTCCTTATACCTGGTACATCCATTTCAACAGTTTCCCAAACTCATTTAGCCTCCATTCTATTGACCCCATCAGCACCTCTACTTCTCCTCACATCCATTCATGTTCAGTCCATATTTCAGAGCTCATCTTTATAATTATTGTGTCACGGGTTGTAACTCCCTTGTCCCTCCTCTTTGGCCATTTCTATTAAAACCTCAAACCTGCATAAACCTAAGAACTTATTTCATCAGCCTTCTCAGTGCTTACACCTAAGTAGCTGAAATTGGTGGAGAAAAATGATACAATTAGACATGCTGTTTTCAATTTAAATTCACCATCACCAACTTCAAACAGGCATTCAACATTGCTCAGCACACCTGTTTTCCTCTACTTAGCTTGCACCTTCCACTCCAGAGATGTCTACTTCTTTGCCCTGAAACTTCCTAATCTTCCATCCATTATCTATCTGCACAACCAGCTAGTAAGCTTGCCTCATTAAACCATCAGACTACAACCCCCTCTTCTTTCCATCTCAAAATCAATAAAACTTCCTGCATCTGCACCCATCTTCTTCTAGTCGTTTGAGTTACTCCATGTTCTCAATTGCCCAGGAAGATTCCTTATAATAGCTCAACTTTTAAGTCTTGAAGCTGTCAACTTCCTATTCTCCACCAACAAATCTGCATTCACACCCATCATTTCCCCATGTCTTTTTAAAATTTTATTTGTACTTCATTTTTATTTATTTGTTGTCTGAAGTTTTACATATGTCTCCTTTATCCCCACTTAACCTGCCTCCCCCAGCCATTCCCACCCCGGGCAAGCCCATACCGCCCCAGTGTCTGTGTCCACTGGTTATGCTAATATGCATTTATACAAGTCCTTTGGTTGCTCTCTAATCCCCCCTCCCCTGCCATGTGTCTCTGGGTCTATTCTTGTTCATCAGTTTATGTTGATCATTATATTCCACATATGAGTGAGATCATGTGATATTTATCTTTCTCCGACTGGCTTATTTCGCTAGCATAATGCTCTCCAGGTTCACCCATGCTGTTGCAAATGGTAAAAGTTCCTTCTTTTTTATAGCAGCATAGTATTCCATTGTGTAGATGTACCACACTTTTATAATCCACTCATCTGCTGATGTGCTGTTTCCAAATCTTTGCTATTGTAAATTGTGCTGCTATAACCTACGGGTGCATATATCCTTTCTGATTGGTGTTTCTGGTTTCTTGAATATAGTCCTAGATGTGGAATCACTAGGTCAAAGGGGAGCTCCATTTTTAACTTTTTGAGGAAACTCCATACTGTTCTCCATAGTGGCTGCACCAGTTTGCATTCCCACCAGCAGTGCACGAGGGTTCCTTTTTCTCCACATTCTCACCAGCACTTGTCATTGATTTGTTGATGACAGCCATTCTGACAGGTGTGGGATGGTACCTCATTGTCGTTTTGATTTGCGTCTCTTCTGTGATTAGTGACTTTGAGCATGTTTGCATATGTCTTTCTGTATGTCCTCCTTTGAAAAGTGTCTGTTTAGGCCCTTTGCCCATTTTCTGATTTGATCATTTATCTTCCTTTTGTTAAATTGTATCCCCCAAGTGTTATACTGGATGTATTCTTTTTATCTAATCCTTTAGATTATTTTAATGTTTCCCTAAGGACTTTATCAACTGCCATTTTATTTTTATTTTTTTAAATATATTTTATTGATTTTTTACAGAGAGGAAGGGAGAGATAGAAAGTTAGAAACATTGATGAGAGAGAAACTTCGATCAGCTGCCTTCCCTGCACACTCCCCACTGGGGATGTGCCCGCAACCAAGGTACATGCCCTTGACCGGAATCGAACCTGGGACCTTTCAGTCCGCAGGCCGACGCTCTATCCACTGCACCAAACTGGTCAGGGCTCAACTGCCATTTTATATATTCAATGTCACTCAATCTCTCTCACTTTCCTCCTTCCTCCCTTCATCTTTTTAAAAACATGTATTTTTATTGATTTCAGAGAGAAAAGAAGAAAGAGACAGAAACATCAATGATGAGAGAGAATCACTGATTGGCTGCGTCCTGCACGTCCTTCTGGGGAATTGAGTCTGCAAGCGGGTATGTGCCCTGACTGGGAACTGAACTTTCCTTCTGGTTCATGGGTCAATGCTCAACCCCTAAGCCACTCTGGCTGGGTCCTTCCTCTCTTGTTATCATCTTCTTCAAATCTGTCTTTCTTCCTCCTTTTCTTTTGCATTTAAAAAATATCCTTTACTTAAAAGAATAAATTACACAGAATCAGAAATGTTCCTAAAATGTGAAATATAGGTTCTCTGCTGTTTTTTGAATAATTTATTTGTGCTTTTTTTCTCATAAACTCTACATAGTAACCCTAAATGATGCATATTTTCTGATTGAGAACATTTAAAGCCATTTATTCCTTCAACATTTATTTATTGCCACCCACTATGTTCCATGCACTAGGTGCTGGTAAGTTGGCAATGAAATTAATCATCATTAAGACACTGAGTTGGACATGGCTGCCTAACCATCATCTCCATCTTTTTTATCCTTTGCTATGTAGTCATATGCCTCACAGAAAACTGATACTACTTCCAAGGCTGGTCCCAATTTTTCTTTTTTCTCCTCCAGCTTTACTGAGGTATAGCCAACAAATAAAAATTTATATGTTTTATATACTGTGAAATGATCACCACAATCAATCTCATTAAAATAGCAATCTCCTAACATAGTCCTCTCTCTCTTTAGTGTTAAGAACTTTAAGATCTATCCTCTTACGAAATTTCAAGGAAACAAAACGGTATTGTTAACTACAGTACCCTGCTGTACATTAGACGCCAGAATTTACTCATCTTACATAACCAAACTTTGTACCCTTTATCCTTCAAGTCTTTCTTCGAAAGACCAAAGTTTTCCTTTGACCTCATGCTCTGTTCACTCTCCTCTTAAGAGTTGCTTACACTCACTTAATCCTTCCTCAGCTCCCATTCTTGATCTGTTGCAATCCTGCTTTGCTTGTCACTCAACTGAAATGGCACTTTCAGAAAGGTCTTCCAAGGTCTCCTTATTGACAATTCCATGGATTTTTTTCATTACTATGTTAACTGATTGCTCTGTATCACTTCCCCATGATGATTACAGAGGGACTCTCCTCTTGCTTTCTGAGACACCATTGCCAGTCTCCTGACCACTCTGACAGTACAGGTTTCATCCCTGTTTAATTTTCTAATTGCCCCTGATGAAAGTTTCAATAAGCAGTGAAAAGGCTAGAAGGCAGGAAGCAGAATGAAAAAAGAAAAACAAGAGGTAAAAATAATCTGCTGGCCTGTGGAGAATCAAATGTTATGTGAAAGAATCAGACTTACGCATGTGAGTATAATCCACAAGTCATCATTAAACCCATTTTACAGATAAAGAAACTTAAGTTTAAATGTTTGTGTAATTGGTAGCAAAAGTTCTAAAATCAGATAATTTGGCCATTTTGCTCTGACCACAAAGGAAAAGCTGATGCTGTCATTGCCATCTGCTCTATGTTTGCTTAGGTAACAAATGAGCTCTATTTATCACATCCCTGTCTTGGCTGTGCATATGCAAACTACTGCCTATAGCCATTGAGTTTTGTCCGGTTGAACGCAGTCAAAATCTACTATGGTTAGCACACAGTATATATGAAGCACCTTTCTTTAAACTACAGTAAGTCCTCACTTAATATCGTCAATAGGTTCTTCAACTTTTAAGTGAAACAACATATAGCAAAACCAATTTTACCATAGGCTAATTGTTATAAACAAGAGTTAAGTTTCTATGGCATCTCATCAATGTTATAACAAAACAGCATTGAATAAAACATTATTTGAGGACATGTTGTACATTAAAACAGGAATGCATTGAGTATTTTAAATACTCATATGCCATATATGGCAAAGTGAGCTATTTATTTATACATGTGATTTAAATTTTTTTATCTGAAGTGCAAGCATATCTAAACATGAAGCCTGGTAACTAGATGTAACTAAAGCTGCCCCTGCAATATTGGTTAAAATAGTTCCATAAAGCGGTATTAGAAAGCAACCCATTATATGTATGATATAAACCTAGTCCCAGATTTCAGAAAGTAAAAGTTTTATTTTAAACAGTTATTTTCAGTGATATGGGTAAATGACTTAATCTCACACTCCTTTAGCTTTCCTTTTAATTCAACCAGTGATCATCCAATCAGCTAATCCAGCTCTCAGAGATGATGTAAGGAGGAACCCAGTGATATTTCCAAGTGTCTGGGCTTCTTATGGGAAAGGCAATCATACTGATTTCTGGCATTAGACTCAAACAGGCAGTTAGATTGTAGAAGGATATTCAAGCAAGCAGGAAGAAAAAAGGTCTATATTGTATATGTTATTTCAAACAAAGATATTCAGATAAATGCAAAAAATAGTCGTTAAAAAAAACAAATAGTAAAGTAACTCAAAGCAAAGGAGCTAGATATTAGAAAATAACCTTAAGTAAGAGGAAGAGGTTGTTGAGACAGCTGAGCAGAGACAAAAGGCACTGAAGAACAGAGTCATCCATACTCCCACACTGCAAGATAAGGCAGATAAAAAGCCAATTAAACTATGTACAGGTTAAAAAATAATGGAGGGAAGTTAACTTGGCTGGCTTGTCTGTCCATCAATGACAAATTATTTGGTTAAATTTTTTTCTAAATATATATATGGGAAATATATTATTAATATGCACCTCAAATTTCTCTTCCTTAATTGAACCCACATCATCACTTTTCTCTGTTTGTTTATTCTAGATGTTTGTGTCATGTTATTCTAAATAGTCAGCAAGATAAAAGTCACATAGCTGCCTGAAAAGCTATGTAATACTTTATGTTCTGAAAACTTTATGCTCAGTTAGAAAGGAATAACTCCCAAATTTGGATGTGTCATCAGTCTGGTTTTAAACTTTTCATATCTTGTTTCATAGGTATAGCTTCAGTATACAACTAATTCTGCACAGAATGATAGGCATACAATATATAATTTAGACTTCTGCTCTGCACTGCACAAATAATGAATCATGAATTTATTTTCACGCAAAGTTTATAGTGTCAGAGTATGCTTTAGAATTCACTGAATATTACATTATTTCACAAAGGTTAAGTAAATTAAATTGTAACAAAGAAACAAAAAAGAATTTAGTGTGTCAGAAGAGCTTCTACCCGGACTATTATAAAGCTCCCATATTCCCGATTTTAGAATTTTGCCCAAGATCATGATGGCTGAGATCCATTCTTTGATACTGTCAAAGGCAATTATTCTTAAAATGTGTAAATGCCAATAAAAACAGTCATCAAAAACTGAAAACTAGAGTAAATGATGGTTAGTTAAATGACACAATGTTTACATCTACAAAGAACATGTAAAACAATCTTGCAATTCTAGTACAGCTCAAATTGTAAAATAAATTATGAAAATGTACTATCTATAAAAGTAATTTCACATATTCATTCTATTAGATCAAAATAAGGAAGGTAAGAAGACATCTAACTTAAAATGAATGTAATAGAATATAATAAATACCTTTAGTTGACTGTTAAATGAATCCATTTCTGATAGCTTAGATGCAGTTTCTTTTTCCAGTGCATCTAACTGTTCTTTAAGTCTTTGGCATAATTCTTCCTTTTCTAATGATTTTTTATGAAGTAGACTGATCCCTAAATCTGAAATACAGACATCAGACAGTTTACATTTGGTAGAAATTCCTATGTCTTTACAAGTAATTGGCATTTGCTGTCTGGTCAAATTGGTGTAACTACAGAAAGACAAAGGCTGTACATGCATAATGTGGATCAGCTAAAGAGATAAAAGCTCAGTGGTCATTACCCCCTTTCAAGTCAGATCTTGGGAAGCTCTTCATATAGAAATGTGTAAGCAGTGGTTCTGTACTCAAAAAGTACCAGGACTTGAAGTGGTGCTCCACTTGGGGGAAGGCTTTTCACTGGCCTGATCCTCAGGCTCTCTTTCTATGCAATGGGCATAGAAATGAGATCTCTGATCTCATTTATGAGGTGATGGATATAAACCCATTAGTATAGAGTCTGGCCCACAGTAAATACTCAATTAATAGCAGCTACTGTCAAAGTAACTTTCTATTTATTCTTTGTGCTTCCAAGAATAGGGGAGTATTCACAGCAAGGACTCAATCAATATTACAAACTGGTTTATTTAGTAATGTTCCCAAGGAAGTAAGAACAGAGGACTTCCTTTTATATAACCCTTTCTTACATAGTCAGGCAGGGATGGAGAAACTAGATACTATATACTAAAGTGGTAATATGCAAATGGACTGTCACACCCTTGCCCAAGATGGCTGCCCCAAGTGGTCGAAGATGGCCACCACAAGATGGTCAGCAAGCGAGGGCATTGTGGGTGACCGGGCCTGTAGGGGAGGGAGGGCAGTTGGGGGTGACCAGGCCAGCAGGGGAGGGCAGTTAGGGGCGATCAGATTGGCAGGGGAGGGTAGTTGGGCAACCAGGCCAGCAGGAGAGGGTAGTTGGGTGCAACCGGGTCACAGGGGAGCAGTTAGGTGTCAATCAGCCTGGCGGTAGAGTGGTTAGGGGGTGATCAAGCAGGCAGGCAGGTGAGCGGTTGGGAGCCAGCAGTCCTGGATTGTGAGAGAGATGTCCAACTGCATATTTAGAATTAGGCCTAAACTGCAGTCAGACATCCCCTGAGGGGTCCCAGACTGGAGAGTGTGCAGGCTGGGCTGAGGGAAATGCCCAACCCAGTGCATGAATTTTGTGCACTGAGCCTCTAGCAGAAATATATAATGCAGATTACATTACAATAAATTAAAATAGCAATCTTACTATCTATTTACATACATATTTAAACTTTATTATGTTTTTTAAAGTATAGACATCTAGTATAAAACTACAAGATATTTTTAAGAGCTAGTGTAAAATAAAGCATATACATTAAAGAGTAAAAAAAAACCTTCCCTTTATCTCAACTTTCAGCTTATTCCCTTCTTTAGACATTTACATTTAGATATGTGCATAACCAATATTTATTTCCAAAGGATTTTAATGGGATCATATTGTCTACATTGCTCAACAATTTGTCTTAAATTTAGTAAATAGCTCCTACAAAATAGTTCTTTATAATTCATGCAGGATATGCCCAAAATGTACGGTATTGTGTTAGCGCCAAACTTCGATCTTGTTTAACTATACTCTGACATTTCATTTGCTTAGTATTTGAAATACACACACACACACAAACACACACACACACACACGCAGAGAAAGAAAGAGGGAGGGAGTGGTAATATGCAAATTAGGCCAGGACACTGTAACGGTCCCGATCAGATAGGAGGAGGTTGTGCATGCAGGTGAGGCCTGGAGTGGAGAGAGGCAGACACAGGGGGCGTGCCCGAGCTGGTGTGGCAGCTCCGGCAGCCTGGAGTGGACAACAGGCAGGAGGGCTGGGGAGCCCTCAGGCTGGCTGAGCCGCTGTGCTGGCTTGGGCAGCCCCGGAGCAGACACAGGCAGGAGGGCAGGGGGGCCCTGGGGCAGAAGTCAGGCGGAGGTCTGGCCTGACTTCTGAGGCCCGGCCAAGTGCGGGTCCGGCCCGACTCCACGGCAGCCCACGGGGTGCCTCCTTGCATGATTGGCTGGGCCTCTAGTATGTAAATAAAAATCTTATCAAGACAGGAAGACATACCACAATTACTACTTATTTTTATTAATATAATGTTCTCACATCTGTGATATTTTCCACATTAATTTGAAATTTTTAACTACAGACAAAAAATTTTATAACAGAATAATAATGCTATCTTAAAAAGTAACAGAATATACTGATACAGTCAGTCATTCAGAAAAGAATGAAAGGCAAAACAAACCTTAGAAACTTACCAGGTGTATTACCAAGCTGTATGTTTTTAATTCTTTCATTTAATAACTGCTTCTCAGGTACCAAATAGATAAGCTTATTTTGATATTCCTTATAAAAAGAAAAAGTAGTGCTTGATTAAAACTGTAATGCCTACACTTTTTTTTGCAAACTTCAAAACATGATTTAATCACTCTTGAAACTTAGTATAGGAATAATATGTAGTGAACTGCTCACAACTTATGAATAAACTAGAATGGAGTACACATAATTGAAAATACAATTATTTAGCCCTATCCAGTTTTGTTTAGTGGATAGAACATCAGTCCTTGGATTGAAGAGTTGTGGGTTTGATTCCAGTCAATGTACTTTGGTTGCAGGCTCACGTGTGAGAGGCAACCAATCATGCAACCAATCAATGTGTGTTTCCTTCTCTCTGTCTCTCCCACCCCTTTCCACTTTCTCTGAAAATCAATGGAGAAAATATCCTCAGGTGAGGATTAACAAATAAATAAAAAATACAAATGTGTAAACATAAATCCATTTATGAATGGCTGGCTGAAATTAAAAGGTGTGAAGAAAGCCATTGTTAATGGGGTACAACTGGAGCCTTCAACTTTTCAGCACAATGATGGATGGCAGTGGGCCCAGATAATAACAGGTGCCCTTGGTATCTGCACTATGTGATATGTGTAAGCAGGCCATGACACTCCAGAATAAGTGTATATATCAAAGAGGGACTAAAAACTCTGGGATAACTAAGGAAGCAGGTTTAAATCAGATGGGAAATGTTACTGAGTCTTTGCCTATATCTACGGTGACAAAGTGAAAAAACAGCTGATTAGCTGCTAGTCCACATAGAAAGGGAAATTTGGTAAGAGGACTCTAGAGATACAGAGTGCTTTCAGAGTCCCTATTCTGCAAACTATGGCAACTGAACTAGATCCTAATGCATAAGTAAAGGGTAGAATTACCAAGTCCCTGGAGGACTAGTAAACATTCTTTCATAATTCCGAAAAGAATGTTAAGTCAAAACTTCCTAAAGTAGTAGCAATAACCTTAAACTACAAAATAAGAAGTTTAAGATATATAAACTTAAAACACAAAATGATTAATGTCCATTTATGTATAGCTATTAAGCACCCCTTAACCAGATGTCTACCAGAGTTTTAGGTGGTCAATGAACTTCCTGATATTATACACAAGATTGTGTATATTCACTTCCTTCTGGGAAAGCGGTCTATCAGAGACTTGAAGGGGTTCTTGATACCAAAAATCAAAACCACTCTATTAGGAAGAATTATTAATTATAGTTCATGCTTAAGGACAATTCAGCAGCAAAGGACTTACCTGAAGTTCTTGCTGGAGCTGCTTGATTTCCATAATTTCTAGGTCACACTGCTTATCCAGAACTTCCAGCTCAGTCTTTTGAGTTTGTTTTCTGAGTCGGACATCTTGAAGTCTGCCCGAAATCTGCTGATGTTTGCCATTCTACAGGAAGAGTGTACAAATATATGATAACATAAAATACTAATAGAAAATGTTATCCGAAAATATTCTACTTAAATTTTTAAATGCCATTTATACTCAGTCTAAGATAAATGTTTAAAACCAAGTGGAGTATGTTTTTGAGTTCTATCTTTTGACTCAAGAGAACTGTTAGCAGGAAATGCACCATTTTCAGAGTGCAAGAACCCATATATTAGGATGAGAAAGTACAAATATAACACACTAAGTTTCTTCTGAATTCAACACTGAGGCATTAATTTATAATATTAAAATGGAAACAATCTTAAAGAATAACAAGGAATACATTTTGCATGCAGCATTTAGCATTACCTTCTTTGAGCTTATTTCTAACCTCACTGCTGCCATCTAATTTCCTCTAATCAAACAATGTCCAGGAGGGCCTTTTTGGCTACAATTCTCTTCCTATAACAATATTCCTTTCCTCCTTCTTTCTGAGAAGCAGAAAAGAAAGAGAGAGCAGAGATTTCTAATGGAAGCTAAGAAGAGGGCTGAGGTGTTAGGGGCTGAACTGTGTCCACCCCAATTCATATGTTATAGCCTAACTCCCAGTACCTCAGAATGTGACTGTATTTGGAGAAAGGGACTTTAAAGAGCAATTAAGGGTTAAATGAGGTTATATGAGTGGGCTAAGACCATCTGATTGGTATCCTTAAAAGAAGAGAAAATTTGGACACAAAAGAGATATCAGAAATGCAGAAGCAGAGGAAAGACCATTTGAGGAATCAGTAAGAAGGCGGTCATCTGCAAGTAGAGAGGCCTCAAAGGAAACCAAACCTGCCAATACCTTCATTTTAGAACTACAGCCTCCAGAACTATTAGAAAATAAATTTGTTGTTTAAGCCACTGGTCTGTGGTATTTTGTTATGGCGGCCTTAGCAAACTAATATAGTATACTGGATGTGGAGAAAGATCACGGATAATCAAAATTTCCTACTTGAGAAGTACACATGAAAGGGCTACAGGCTGTGTTCATCCTAGAGCTTATGTTAGCTTCTTCAGCAGGTGTTAAGCATAGGTTCTGGATCTTTTCACAATAATCTCTACACAATAATCTATATTACTGCTCAGTGTGTTACCAAGTTCTTGAGGGGAAAAATCATCAATCTTAAGGTATTCTCCCATTATATTTTAAAGGAAAAATATATAGTCAAGATGATGGTTTAGACAGATATCCAATTTGCTACATAAAGAAATTGAAGTTTGGGGAACCAAGATGGCGGCATGAGATGTGTATCTATATGCACAGCCTCCACAACTACTTTGTAGAAAAACAACTATACAGTGAAAGGCCATCCTCTGGAACCAAGGGAGGAGAAGCTTTGCAACTAGAAGTCAGGAGAAGGAGTGCATTGTGACTGAGTAGAGGCTCCCGGTGCCAAAACTGAGAGGTATGGAGGTGCGGAACGGAAGCGGTGGCGCGGGTGAAAGGGTGGCAGCTGTGCCTGGATCCACGGCTTGGAAGGAGATTATAAACTCCAGGGTCGCACTGAATGCAGTGCAGGCTGTCTGGCAACGGGGCGGAAGATCAGTGGTGTTATAGCAGAGCTGTCGCAGCGATTACTGACGTGGAGATTCGGGGACTCAGAGGCACACAGACCCCAGGGCTTGGAAGCTCCAGGTCCGGGAGAGGCTGTGAGTCAGTGGAGTGGCAGACATTGCGGGTTGCTCCATCACAGAGATTCTGAGACCACACCCTACCCCACCTACAACCCCGCCCAAGCTATGCGCTCGCCTGCCTGCAGCATAGCTTGAGGGACTGCAGCTGGGACAGAACTCCAAAAGAACTTCCAAACCCCAAACAACGAGAAAAAAGGCCTGCAGGTCATTTCCTCCCAGTGATACCGCCCAGTGATAACTGCAACAAGACTGTGCACCCAGCCTTCAAAGGTGTACAGCAAGAGTGTCCACTCCAGGTGATTGGGGAGGCTCAATCACTGGTCCCTATAGTGCAGAAAGCCACTCCATCAACGCAGCCAAAATGCGAAGACAAAGAAACAGGTCACAAATGACAGAAATTGAGGAAAGCAAACTACTGGATATAGAGTTCAGAACTACGCTTTTAAGGTTTTTCAAGAATTTTCTAGAATCTGCCGATAAACTTAGTAATATTATGCAGAGATCCATCACCAGACTAGAGGTTTGCAATAATCGAGTCAAAGATTTGAATCATGAAAAAGCAAAAAGCATCCAACTGGAAGGGAAAAAAGAAAAAAAGAATCCAGAAAAAAGTGTGAAGATAGTATAAGGAGCATCCGGGACAACTTTAAGCGTACCAACATCAGAATTATAGGGGTGCCAGAAGAAGAGAGAGAGCAAGATATTGAAAACATATTTGAAGAAATAATGACAGAAAACTTCCCCTACCTGGTGAAAGAAATAGACTTACAAGTCCAGGAAGCGCAGAGGACCCCAATCAAAAGGAACCCAAGGAGGACCACACC
>PVJC01031959.1:0-20239 GCA_004026665.1 Murina feae | reverse complement strand
TCGGAGCTGAGCTGAGGGGCGCAGCTTCACTTTCGCTCCTGCCGCAATGGAAAGGGCTGTTTACTCAGGTCCGAGAGTGGCGGCCGCCATGTTGGCTGGGCTAATTTGCATACAGCCGCTCTGATTGGCTGGTGGGCGTGGCTTACCCTGTCTCGGAGAAACGGTTAATTTTAATATTTCGCTTTTATTAGTTTAGATATCTTGAGGAGGGAAGGTTTTGTTTCTGTCTTACTGTTTTTTTGTATTATGGTATTTGTATTGTCTAAACAAATTATTCTTTCAGAGGATGGACTACTGGTCTAATGTTTTCTTTGGAGTAATACGTTGTTTGTATTTTAATGAAGTCCATGGGAGGAGCTCAAAAAATAGTTTACTCTGTACGAAAACAAAGGTGTAATGGGATAGTCACCACGTCCCTGATTTTGAGAATATTGCAGTGGATACAACTTGGACATCAATGGTTTGGCAGAGACGGGCTTGGTGCTAATCAATCAAACTTTTTCTTCAACACAGTTAAGATATTTCCCAGTCTTCCTTGAAGTTAACTGGGAACCATGTGATTTGGTTTGGCCAGTGGGATGTGGAGTTGAATTGATTGTATGCAACTTCCAGTCTAGATTTTGAAATTTTCTGTGCAATTTTCCTTTCTCTCTCTTCCTTCTGTTGGTGACCACAGGGTCTCATGTTGAAGATGGGAGCACTTCTGGGTAGAAATTCCTGACTCATTACTAGAGGAGAGCCACTAAGAGCTACCCAACCTGTACACCTTGTGAATAAGGAAATGGACATTTGCAGAGTGAAACCGTTGAGACACCAGGATGTATTACTACTTCAGCTTAGTCTAGCCAATTCTGACTAATACAAATAGCATGCCACTGACTTTAATTTGCCCTAATATATTTGATACCCCAATAGTATTGCCTATTGGAAAGAAATATTTATTCATGCCTAATTCATAGGTGTAGCAGGCAGGGTAAAGATGGTGGTTCAAAATAAGGAAGTCAATGTCCCATCTGCATTTCAAACTCAGGCTTTCTGTCTTCAACTCCAGTACCCACCACACACCTGCCAACAGGAATGGAGTAAGCATGATGGCAAAGCCAGTCTGGGGTATCCAAAATGGTTTATTTTAAACTATCTGTATTATGATGCTAGGAGGAATTTAATTATCAAAACTTTAGAGTCAACAACATTTTCAAGCTAAGAAAAACAGAATTTTCCAACTGTTTTCTTAAATTATTTCACTTTTCCTGCTAGTTATTTTTCTATATTTTTGGTGTCATTCTAGAGATTGTAGTAAATATTTTTGTCTTGAAGAGTAGTATGTAAATTTTTACTTTTCCATTTCCTGGAAAATTCAAGGACCTTATAACACTTTACTTCCATTTACTCACATCACTCCTTTGTGCTATTTCATTGTGTGTTCTCATTATATAAATACTAAATCTAAAAAATTATTGTTATTATTTTATACAATCAGCATTTATTTAAACTTATCCTTATATGCTTGCAAAGATCCAATTGACATACTTTTTTTTTCAGCCTGAAGTATACCTTTTAGTATTTGCTATATTGAAGATCTATGTTGATGAGTTAAATTTTGTTTATCTCTGTATTTATCATTATTTTGCTTTCATTTGTTTCTCTGCATATAGACTTTTAGAGCGATAGTTATTTTCTTTTGTCTGTAAAGATATTCCATTTTATTTTGGTCTCAATTAATTCTGCTCAGAGGTCAGCTGTAATTCTTATTGATATCCTTTGAAGGTAAGATGCATTCTTACGCTCTGGCTGCTTTTATCTTTAAAAATTGTTTTCTTTGTGTTACTTGTGTACATGTGGTTTTATTTGTGCTTATGGGGTTTGTACAGCTTCTGGAATCTGTGGCTTTATGTCCTTTGTCAGCTGTATAGTTCTTGGTTATTATTTATTCAAATACGACTTCTGTCTACTCTTTCTTTCTTCTTCTTCTAGTACTCCAAATGTAGGTAGTTTGTCAGACCTTTTCAGGATGTATCATTGTGTCTGATTCTTTTTTATATTGTTTTGTCTCTGTGCCTTAGGCTAGATATTTTCTTTTGTTTTATCTTCCCGTTTAACAGTTCTCTCTTGTGCTCTATTTAATCTTTTGTTAACTCATCTATTGTGTTAAATTTCAGTTATTATGTTTTTCTATCTTGGAATTCTTATTTTAACCCTGTGTGTGGCTTCTAATCCTTTGATGAAATGATCTATCCCGGCATCAAATTTCTTACACATATTGATCCTCTAGAGAGGATTCACATTTACTTTGAAAGACAGATTAGGGAAAGATTAAAAAATAAATCAGGGTTGAGCTAATTTGCAGCTGGGTTTTAGTCTTTTTAAAGAACTTTTTGTGTGTTTCTTTAAAAAAATATATTTTATTGCTTTTTTTAACAGAGAGGAAGGGAGTGAGATAGTCAGAAATAGCGATGATAGAGAAACATCGATCAGCTGCCTCCTGCACACCCCCCACTGGGGATGTGCCCTCAGCCAAGGTACATGCCCTTGACCAGAATCGAACCTGAGACCCCTGAGTCCACAGGCCAACCCTCTACCCACTGAGCCAAACCAGTTAGAGCTTGTGTGTTTCTTTTTACTGGACATTTTTAGAGCTGTGTTAGGTTCATAATAAAATAAAGAATACAGTGCAGAGGTTTTCCATATACCTCCTGTCCCCCTTTCACATGCATAGATTCCTCCATTGTCAATATCCCCCACCAGAGTAGAACATTTGTTACAATTGATGACACTATTTTGACATATCATTGTCCACCATACACTATAGACTACATTAAGAGTTCACTCCTGGTACTGTATATTTTATAGCGACCAGTCGTTAAGCTGTTTGGTCAATTCGCTACGATGCTCACTGACCACCAGGGAGCAGATGTTAAATGCAAGAGCTGCCCCCTGGTGGTCAGTGCATTTCCGCAGGGGAAGCACTGCTTAGCCAAAAGCCGGGCTCACAGCTGGCGAGTGCAGTGGCGGTGGTGGGAGCCTCTCCCACTTTCACAGATGTCTGATTGCCAGCTTAGGCCCGCTCTCCTAAGCCATCAGTTGGAGCGGGCCTAAGCTATCAGTTGGACATCCCCCAAGGGCTCCCAGACTGCGAGAGGGTGGAGGCCGGGCTGAGGGACCCCTCCTTCCTCTGAGTGCCTCTAGTTCTTGTTATACTTGATCTAAAATTGATGTAATTTTCTAGTTCTCCATAGGATAATTGGCCTAAAACAAACTAGTCTAAACCAGAGGCCAGGAGCCAAATTCCTTTTCTAAGCACTTTCTGGTGAATCTTTAAATTTCTTTCATTTAGTCATTTTTGTTTGCAGAGTCTCTGGTTGCATATAAATGTAAATGCATATCTTCACATAGAATTGAGCAATTATGGCTCCAGAATAGAATTTCTGAGGATTGGTATAATTAAGGGAATATATCTGGCCCTTAAAACTACAAGACTATAACATGGTTCAAAATGTTTCAGATCTGAGAAAGTAAAATGGACCTGGGCACCAGAGAGGGAGAATCCTAAGCTCCATGTTGGAGTCTTTCTCTAGCCCACATCTGCCAGGTGTTCTTCTATTCCCCCTTACAAAGTACCCACCTACTTAGTCAAGGGGAGCCAGAGATGCCTTTTTATTTGGTAATGGAGTTGGAAACATATATTAAGAAATACATCATGCTAGAATTTAAAGGCATGTGGATGGAATAATAGGAAAGGAAGCCTTGCCTTGGTTGCTACCTCCCAGGCACAGAAATTAAAGAGTAAAAATGATCCATTTTAGCAGAAACAATCGTAGAACCACTTTCATAACAGTAGCAAATACTGAGGAAATGAAGCCTAGTCTACAGGATTTATGAGCACATCAACTCTGGCTACATTTTTTCACAGTTTATATTCCTGGCTAGCATGGCACCTGACACGTGGTAGATGCTCATAAGTATTTTTTGCAAGGAACAGTGGTTGGAACTTAGAGCCCTGTAGTGCTTATCCTTTTTAGAAGCTGGAACTAGAAACTAGACACTGCCAGATTAACTTTCTTATTTTACAAATGAAGAAACTGATTTATATTTATTGGATTATTGCTGAAAGCAGATTATGATAGCAAACAACAAAACCTAAAAAATGCCTTATGACAGACTTTGCTATAAAGTTGTAATTGAAAAAATAGGTGCACAGTACAGTGGGCACATGCATATAGCAGGCTTTGGAATAATGAAGTTTCATTCAACTTCATGTTGCTGTAACATTAATGAGATACTGTAGGAATCAACTCTTGTTTATATCATTAGCCTGTGGTACAGTCGGCTTTGTTGTACATCATTTCACTTAAAGTTGCAGAACCTATCAATGATGTTAAGTGAGGACGTAGTGAATACAAAAATAGATGTGCACAGCCATGCACATAGTGTTACCTAAGAACCGGGGTGAAGGCCCCTTGGGAGTTACTGAAGGAAACTGAGTAAGTCATTCAGGCAACAGAGTGAGCTGCCTCCCATAAAGTGTCCTCTGGTCCTGGGAGGGTTATAAGAGTGAATGCTTCCACATTTTTATTATTTTTGCAGTGGGTTTGGTTATGTTGGCTGAAGTGATTTAGCCTGGAGAAGCCCCATTATATGGCTGTCTTCCATTATTTTGTTAAAACTATCTCCATCTCTGCTTTTCAAGGGAGAAGGAACCATGTGTGGCCATTGCTGTTTAAGTGCATAGAAACTTGGGCATAAGAGAGAACACTATATTTAAGTCAAATGTCAGCTCTAATATTTGAAATGGAAACCCCTGTTGCTGCCTGAGGGAATCATCAAGATGTGGATTTGAGTTTTATGTTGGCCTGTGCCCCATAAGTTCAGATCAGAAGTGGGTTAAGACTGACTTTTTCTTTTTCTCTATTAGAATCTCTATGGAGAAAAAACAAACAACCCCCCCATTTTTAATTTGTAGTAAATGATTCTTCGCTGACATGTTATCTGCTGCCAACAGTGCGGCACCCTGGCTAATTTGGAGTAGCGTTGTTTTGGAACAGTTGGGAATTAGCTATTCAGCAAGCCTACATTAAAATTAATCTGATAAAGCATCCATTAACATCCTTGATGCTTCTCTGAGCATAGACTTTAATAGATCAGTGTATGGAGGGGGGGTTGGCCAGTCAAATTAAAACCTCCCTCTATGAGATGGAGAGAGAAATTTGCCATCTCACCCTCCCACACTGCGGGACTAAACCTTCAGCTATGGGCACAGTACATCAAATTTAAGAGTCTTTAAATATTAAATATCAGTGTGCACCACGGAATGTAATAAACCCACATTTCAAATAATGTTTCATTCCCCGACATCAAAATGTGTGAGGAATTTTCTTTTAAATATACTGTAGGAGTTAATTAAGTTCACTCAAGTTTATTGCAAGGATTCACTACGCCTACATTGGGATATTTACGACCCACCCAGAATGCAACTCAGTGAAACTTTTGATATGTTGATAAGTGATAAGGATGTCATTTGAGGTTTATTTTTTAATAATAATTTAATTGTCATTGTAAAATGCCTCATAGTTAGGACAGATTAAATTGCCACTAAAGCCATTTCTAAAATTCATAACCTCTATAAATGTAAAGTGTTTGCTGCTGTGTCATAAATAACAGCACTTGCTCCAGGAAAACGAGGTGCCTGAAATAAATTAAGAAAACCAAAACATAGAAATGCATTAGATTGCAACAATTTCTGGTTGCTGATGGGAACTCAGTTGAGTGTGTGTGTGTCGGGGGGTGGGGGCGAAGAGGGGTGTGGTGAATTCTTTTACTGAGCAAGGGTTACTGGTTATGACAATACATCTTGGGCCCTGGAGGAGTCCTACAGTGGTTTTTGTTTGTTTGTTTGTTTTTACCTTATTGGCACATCTGGAAGGTGCTGCCTTTCGACTGAGGAGGAACAAGAGTCTGGGAACTTGAGAAATGGCAAGGTCACTAGCAAGGTGACCTTGTCCAAGTTGCATGTTTTTGAATTGCATGTTTCTCAGCTGCCAAATGGAATCATATTTTCTAATTGTTTTGAAGTCAGAGAGCCAACCTGTGTTTTATTGTGGGTTCCTTTCTCTTCTAATATCCACTGGACTTGTCTGAATAGTCATCTTCCTTGGGAAGCATTTTCTGATTTCTCAAGGAGGATTGGACCTTCTCTCTGTCACTCATCTAATACCATTTATCATGTGGCTGTGCATACATGCTCAGAGACTGGTGTGCTCATCAGGGTAAGAGCCACTCAAGGTCAGAGTCTGTGCTGTTCATCTTCGTATGCCCTCTGTACTCAGCATGTTAGTAGACATCTAATATATGCATAGTAGATCTTAATGGGATAAATATATCAATGAATCATTTGCTATATTTGAAAAAGAATGTTTTCATATACTTTTATACTCAGCGAATATAAAAGAAACTCTTACATTCTCTAACTTCACCCTTTGACACGTGTTGATTCAGTGTCGGTGGCAGTGCTGGCTGCTTGCTGTTGGAGTGGGTGACTTGTAGGAATAGCTGGAGTAGGGGACTGAAGAAAAGGACGGCTGATTTACCCGAGGAACTAGCAGCTGTCTTAGACATATTGAACTGATAAACAATGCAGCTGCCATGGAACTCACACAGAGAAGTAAACATGGAAGCCATATGTAATCCATTGTGTGTGTTAATTACAAATTGGAAAAAAATCTTAGGAGAAGCACAAAGGGATTCAGGAAACCAGTCCCTGGAGGCATGGATCAGCAGGTAGATTTGGTGCTCATTGGAGCTAAGATGTAGAACCTGGGCTGATAGCAGCTCCCGAAAGAACTCTAGGCTTGAGAGAAGCAACATTGGGTGGAGAGCGAGAAGATTTGGATAATCTTGAATAAATTACTGTCTCTGGGCCTCAGTTTCCTCACTTGTAAAATGAAGGGTGTTGTGATGATCCCTACGTTTCCTTCCATCTCACACAGACCATGACTCACCTCTGGATGGTCAGGGGTGGCACTGAGAGATGAGGGAGCTGTTGGGTCAGGGATGTTGAGAGCTGCAATGACCGTTTCTGGGAAAATGGAGTGTGAGGTCATTGAAGTTGGGAGGTGAGAATGGCCCAGATTTTTTTTTTTTTTTTAAAGTGAGAGCCAAACCAGAGAATGATTAGAAACTTGCAAGACACTCAGGATAAAAGGAGACCGAGAAAGTTCAACTTCCTGGCCCTTATAGCCAATTAGAGCATGTACCCTCCAAGACGGTGTCCCCACTGTGTTTAACAACCCAGCAGGAAATGGCCTTGAAGAGACTCCCCAGTTCCTCTCTCAGACATGAAATAAAACAAAAGAGTCCTTTTTAATAGATTGAAAACTTGGGGACAGTAACCAAGAAAAAAAAAGTTATAAAAGTTCTTTCCCTTTTAATAGAATTTTGTGCTAGTATTGTAAATTAATGTGAATGTCACTTTAAAAGAGAATACAGAATAAAATACTAATAAAGTTGGATAGCACCACAGGGGTGGTGGTGAGTAAATTGAGAGAATATCTGATTAGGTTTTCAACGCTGCTTTTTAATTTGTGGGCCTTCTCTTTCTTTATTAAATGTGCTGGTTCAGAGTGAGTTTCCCAGGCTAAAAGGGGTTGCATCTCACTTCTAATTCCATATTAACCAGTAGATCACAGAGATACTATTTGGCATTTGTGTAGGTTCTGTTTTTGCAAGTGTTTTACTCATTAGTGAAATCCTTTGAGAAAATCAAGTAGAAGTGTTGGCCAAGAATCTGAAGCCTGGAGCATGAAGGTAAATGGGAAAACACAACAGACCGAAAGCCGGTCGGTCCATTTCCCTGGTACTCTCTGTCCGTGCCGGTCCAGCTTCTGGACGGTGGTGCTTGATACTCACTTGTCTTCTTGCTCAGGCTCATGTATGTGATGGTCACGTAATAAATGCTAATTGAATTACAGGTTATAAAAACACCTTTTACTGGGAGCTTTCTAATAGCAAAGAGATCCACACACATAGCTTACCATTGAGACTTTACTAATCCCATACTCCTACGTCTCATTAGGGCCTCCCAATGGCCAGAAGCCTTGGGAGGGAGCCTTTGTTATAGTTAATGGACAGTACACCTGGCAGAAGAGAACCAGACATTGGAGTCTAGTTCTCACTAACCCGTGCACTAACTGAGTGGCCTTGGGCAAGTCCCTCCTTTGCTCTGACCCCGTTTTCCTTGTCTGAAGGAGTGGGTTAGGCTAGATCCAGTGTATTCCACCCAACTGTGGTCCATGAGTCACTTCTTGATAAAAAGGCTCTGTGGCCTTTTCAGATAAAGTATTTCAGATAAAGTGGGGAATGATACCCAACCTGTGTGTGATGCAAGGCACACTTCAGTACATGAAAGGCTCTGAAAAGGCCTGAAGTGAAGAAATTGCCACCAAAATGTATACGATTTCAGGTCTCTGGTTCTGAGAAAAGCCCATTCATGTCCTTTAGGTGTTTTGTGGAGCATTCTGTAGCAGATAGCAGATTAGATGACCTCAAAGAACTTCCAGTTCTAATATTATTGTTTGTGACAGTTGGTCTCTTTCAGATGAGAAAATTTGAGACAGAACAAATAACCAAAGTGACACACGAACAGGTAGTTAGTTACAAGAATTTCTTTCTTTGGCTACTTTTATCTTACCAACTATAGGGAATCACATGGACTATGTATTCCTCATGCCACATTTATGTTGAAAATTATATTCCAATATATAACAGATGCAATGCTTTCTCTGAGAGCCTTCAGTGAGGAAGGGCATCTTAGAAATGGGTTGGATGAGGGCAAGAATGACAGCCCAGTGTGCCAGAGCCGGCTCTCCCAAGGTGCATTAGGAAAGTTTGCGCACACACAACTCTGTTGTGACTCTTCATTTTATTTGTAAATTATGTAGTTTAAATGCATATATTCTTTACGAATCCCTTTAGAACTCAGTGTTCCTAGCACAATGCATAGGAGATGATTTGTACCAGCATGAGAGAGAGACAGAGAGAGAGAGACAGAGAGAGAGAGACAGAGAGAGAGAGAGAGAGAGAGAGATTTGAAGCTCTAGAAATTTTAAAGCCTCGTCTCCACTGTGCCTGCTGCATGGACAGGACTGAAGCAACAGGGAATGTGAGCCCAAGCCAACTTCTTTTATCTCATTGTTCACCTCTCGGTCCCACAATCTACTGTGATTTTTTCAGGTTTGTTTTTAGCTCCACCTGCAGCCATATTTTACCTTGGAGATCTTTTCCATTAACACAACACATCCATCCTAAGGATAGGCAAGGTCTTGCTTGGCTGTGCCTCCTTCCTTTCGAAGGAAAGATGTGTTTGTTTTTGTTTTTAAGTAATTGAAGACATCCAAAAAATATTTCTGGTGGGATGACCTAATATTAGAAAATGGCACTAGGTCCTGGGATTATGGCGACTAGTGAAATAAATAGAAAAAGAAGAAGCACTGGAATTCAGTCTTGGAGATCAGGGAGGGATTGATAAAGGGAATGAGAGCTAAACAGGTCTGAAGAACGAATAGGAAATAGAGAGAAAAAAAAGCATAAGTGGAGTGTTGTAGGCAGAAGGAGCAGCAGGTGAAAAAGCCGGGATGTGAGGGGAAAAAAAGTTTCAATAGGGAACTGAAAGGTGCTCCTGGAGGAAGGCAAGCGAGGGAGGAGGCGAGGAGTCTGGAGCCTTGAGCACTGAGCAGGAAATGGAGAGAATTGCCTGCCTGTATTTTGGGCCATTGGAGGGGGGAGGGGGCACTGGAGAGTGTCAAGCAAGCAGATGATGAGAACACATTGGCCAGATCTACACTCTGGCTGCAGAGGGGAGAACAGGTTAAGGCAAGACAGCACTCAAGGAGCTTAATTAGGAGCTTGCTCCAGAGAGTGTGTCATGGGCTGCGATAGTGACAGTGGGAATAAAAAAACTGCTTGGCTTTGAGGTGTTTTCTTTTTAAGGAAGTTGAATCAATTTGATGATTAATTAAATGTGAGAAATGAATTAAATATGAGTTCCAATTATGTGGCCTGACAACTGGGTGAGAATTAATAGATTCCGTTTATTGATAATGGACAAACAAGATGAGATAGGTTCTGAATGTGATTTTATGAGCTGGGATCTCAGTCATATATTCTCTTCCTCTTCAAAACCATTTGTAAGGGATTATTTGTAAACCATTTATTTGTTTAATGAATTTACCAGTCAATATACAAAGCACAATATATTAAAAAATTTTGATTCTAAAGGTACAAAAGAGCCCATATATCCAACTGTAAAGCTTTCTACAAATGGCTGGGTGGGTTTGGACAAGTCAAGAAAAGAATGAGCAATATTTTGAAACAACCTAATATTAGAAAATGGCACTAATATTTCATCAGGTTTTGTAAGAGAGGTCACTTGCGACTTTGGGCAGTAGAATAAAGAAAATAAAAAAAATACTTTAGAAAGTACTTGAGCTCTTTGGGTTTTATGTATTTTTGGTAAGTTGGAAGAGTAATGAAAGATCTGCTGCTTCCGTATTTACTACAGCCAAAGTACTGATTTCAGTGAGGGACTCCTTAACCCAGGTGGGACTAGGTTATTTGAGATGCATCTAGACAAGTATGATCAGAAGGCTGAAGACACATGGGGTAGGAGATCTAAGGCTCCATCAGAAGAATGTGCAGTGTTTTCTCCTGGGAAATGGAAGATGCAGAGAGGGTAGGAATAAATGTTTGTAAACATACAAATGACTTGTTGGGAAGGTCTGGTTGAGGTTTGTAGATGGTTAAGGGGAAAGACCTGAGTTGTAGAGTTGGACCTGGATGGGCTCCTGGCTCAGACAGTAATTGTGTGACCTTGGCAAGTCCTTCAAGTACCTTGAGGCCAGTTTCTTCATCTAGAAGATGGAAATAATAATTGCCTCCATTGCAAAGCTGAATTGGGTAATAAGGAGAATGCGATCACTTGTCAACTCTTATAATTTTATACTTCTGCTTCATTAATCTGATTTATATCATCTGTCTTCTTCTTTTTGACCTCATTGCAAATATCCTTATGATGTCTTGTATTTATGATTCAGTCCTATCCTAACTGAACTCTTGGACTCTTGTTTTGCTCTTCCCAACCACCAACTATGCTGTTTACAGAATGATCTTTCTAAATTTCAGGTATGATCATATTTTCCACGGGTTAAAAATCCTCCAGTAACTGCCCTGTGTCCCAAGTCCCTGAATTATCTGGCCCCTCCACTCAAACCACCAACTTGGGCTTCTGTCATATCAAATTATTTGTTGTTTCCCTAAATTTGACTAGTGTTTTTTTTCAGACCAGTATACTTTTGCTCTAGTTTCTCCCTTTACTTGGCATTTCTGTATCCTTTCCCACCTTCACACCCATAGCAATCTTTTCCTTCTTTATTTTTTGTTTGTTTGTTGTTACACCGTTATATGAGTGTTAACACATGCATAGGCTCTTATAAACATTACCACCAACAGGATGTAGTGCACATCAAACATCTCAAATAATCCCCTGGTGTGGGCCCTTGGTAAGCTCTTCCATGTGATGAATGGGCTGCTTCTCTGCCTGTGCTGCTGTTGATAGAGTTGAAAATGGCAGAAAGGAACAAACTCACATGAGTATATGATAGGTACATTGGCTAGGAAGAGCTGGGTTGCAAGTGACAGAGAGTACAAATAAAGATGGCTTGAGGGCAAAGAACACATCTCACATAACAAAATGTCCAAAGTAGAATGGGCTACAGGTGCTCCTGGATCACTTCTCTCTGATGCTCTTGGCCTCATATATTAGCTTCATTCTCAGAGTGTTAACAAAATGCTATAGATGTTCCAGGTGTTACTTGCAGACATAACATTTCCAGAGGCATAAAGGTGCCATCTTCTGTTCTTTCCTTCATAAGAATAAGATATCTTTGTCTAGAAGTCCCGGAGCAGAGCATCCCTCTCCTGTATCAATGATGTGTTGAGTCACATGCCTATTGGTTAACTAATCATGAGCAGTGGGAATAGGATTTCTCTGATTGGCTTTTGCTACTATAGATATAATGACTAGGGTTGGGATGTTGCCAATTTCCCATGAAATCCACAGTTGTATGGTGGGTTCTGTTAGGATGTGGGAAGTGTTATGAATAAAGAGTTGCAGAAAACAGGAAAGATGGATTTCTGCTGACAGCTCACTTCCCCTTGCCATAGACAAATCTATTACTAGCCTATTGGAGCCTTTTAGTAGTGTTAGAGTGTGTGTATGTGTGTGTGTGTGTGTGTGAGAGAGAGAGAGAGAGAGAGAGAGAGAGAGAGAGAGAGAGAACACAAAACAACCAACTCCTAGAAATATAAGGAGCTAACATCATTTAGCTCTGCATTGACAACAGTATCTTGTTTTCTAATTGTAAGCTAGTGGTCCGGTGCATGAATTTGTGCACATGGAAAGGAAATTAATTAGAATAAATATTTTAATATTGCTATTCGCCCTTTATGTATAATAGAAGTGTCAACAAAATTGACAAATTTATTAGCCTACAATACAGGTTCCACCAGAAACACATTAGTCGTGAATCTCTGTATCTCTCTGTCCTGTATTTTCATTAGGTCAATGATTCCAAATCCAAGCAAGGCCAGAAAGAAAGAATTTGTTGATTTGGATAAAATAATATAATTTATTCAAGTCTCTCCTCTTTACTCTGGAAGCTGCAGAATAAAGTTGCTGTATAATTAGTGTGTAAGTGACTCATCTAAGAGATTGAATGTTGTTTTTCTTTCGTTTTTTATTAGGACTTTGCAGCAGCTGGTTGGTTGGAGGCAAACTTTCCAACAGGTTTTAAAACAATGTTTTATGGGTGTTTATTTAGTGCTGACAAAGGATGGACACAAAACAGTAAGATGTCTTAATGGAGGTCAACTAGCAAGTCAGCATCAGCTCTAGGACTGGGGTAGTTATCTTGATTTACAGTCCATTTAGTCTAGTCCATTCTCTTGGTCACTTTCGAAGAGTGTTCTTCAATATGTGGGCTCCTTGACAGAAGAAGCCATGTCTGATTCATCTCGGTGTCCCTGAGCATTGCCACCATGGGCTCTGGTCCATAGCAAGTGCCCAGTGGACACTGGCTGAACTTGGAAATGTCAGTAAGTGTCCCTGGTACTTAGGATTCCATGTCAATCTTATCTGTAGTGTATCTTGGCATTTATCAAAATGCATTCATTTAACATATCTGTTCTATTTGCTGAGTCTGCCTCAGATAATTTAGAAAGCCAAAGCAATGGGAGATTTTGCTATTTGATCTCAATGAATAGGGAAATAAACATATCCTTTTATGGTAGGGTAACAAACAGGTTTTGGAAAGACCAACAGTTACCAGCTATGTATGCTGATTGGGTAACTGAAGGAAGAAACTGAATGATCATGCACAAGACTACCAAGGACACAGTGGCCCCTGGATTGCAGTTAACTCTAGGAGGATGTTCTGTGATCAGTGTTAGGTGACATGGTTTGAGATCCCAAGGGAACTGTCCAACTAAAAGACACATCCTACCTATTGATGCTTGAAATTTCACCATTAACATTTGGTCTCTTTGAACTGTTTCTAATTTGACATTATATTTGCAAAACACTTTTTAGTTTATGAACCACCTTATACCTTATTTCATTTGATCCCCACCGCAGCCAGGAGAAATGGACAGGGCAGACATAATTAACCCTGTCTTGGAGATTAGGAGACTAAAGCTCAGAAAGGTTAAATACTTTGGGAAGCCAAGGGCCTTGAAAGCTATGTGTAGGTTGGCTTCAAATTAACCACCCTTTGTTCACTGTCCCCAACAACATACAAACCTTTCCTACTTCCACCAGTTGGAATGAATTCTTCCTTGATGTGTGTTCTACTGCATCTGACAGACCCTGTTATTATTGCATTTGACTGCTTCTGCTTTGTTTTCATAAGATTCCCAGTACTTCCAGGGAACCTAATGTTAGTCTGGTCCAAGCAGACCTCTGATGCTTGAATTCCATGTGCATCATCCTTTATGAAGAGTCAGCTAGGCTCCTTGATTACTTCTGCTGACAGGGATCTCACTACCTTTCAAGATAGCCTGCTTCTTTTATAAGTTCTCTTGTAAAATTCTCCATTTCGGATAGGTTTCTGCTTTCCTGGGAGAATGTGAAGTCTGTACAGACAAGGCTAGGTGTTTTTATAATTCCTACATCTTGTCCACCTGCTCCTATTGTGGTGGAAGCTCAATAAAAATTTGTTGAATGAATAAATCAGTGAATGAATGGTTGGCTGACTTTCTAATAAAAGCTTCAAGCAGCTCCATCTGGGATCTTTCGGAAGCTATTGACCTGACACCCAAGGTGTTTTTAGTTGCTAATTTATTTTCCTGTGGTTGGGGTTTTGGAAACCCTAATGCAAATATTTTCGAAATACAAAGCACAGGTCATTGGTGTGGCTTCTCATTAACTGGGTGCATATCATAACTGAGTGCAAGGAGATGTGAGATATCGAAGTACAATGATGTGAAGCAGCCAGCAGCAGGAGATATAAACTGATAACTGGCTACAAGGAGATGACAGGGCTGTGGTTTCATGCTGGAAAGAATGGTTAGTTGGAGGCAGCAGGGCATGTGGGACACTCTAGTGGCTAAGTTCCTGTACTGGCAGAGACTGCATGCATTTGAACCCTGGCTCTATTGCTAGCTGTATGACCCTGGGAGAGGACCCTGCATAATCCCAGTTTCCTATGTAGAAGAGAGAGACTAAATGAATTAATCCCTGCTCTCAGAACAGCTCATGGTGCATGCTTTATCTTGTGATGGAATTGGTGGTTAGGAGCCTGGGTTCTAGCCCAGGTTTGTCGCTCAGTAGGTGTGCGTCGAGCTCCATGCATGCTTTTCTTGAGTCATCAGTAATGTGAGGATGAGAAAGTACCGCATAGAGTTGTTAGTGGCTGTTCAATGAGATCCATGCTTCATCCTGTCCATTAGCTAGTTGTCAACTGCTCTGAGATTCAGGGAAGACCAGTCAGGATCCTGCTCATTCTGCAGCCTGTGGATACCCAAAGCCGTTCCCAAGATGCAGGGGGTTCCAGGAGTACTTGCATCCCTCACACCACCTGCCACCCAAGGTCCTGCCCTATTGAGAACCTTTGGCATCCCATCTACCCCAACACAAGACTGAGTCTCTTCTTTAGTTGTCATAGTAATCACAATTAATTCTCACTCTGGGTACCTGTGGAGTAGGTAGACAATACCAATGCCTTGAAGGGAGGGAGTGTATGTGTTAGGGGGAGGCTCAACCACAGCTTCCCAACTCCCACCATGAATGCATGTCAGTGGCCTTCCTCTGCTGTCTTCTCTTCATCTCACACCCAGATCAACAGCGAAATCCCAGACTGTTCTCATATAAAGAGCAATTGATCTTTTCCTCAGATGTTTTGGCACCAGCTGATATTCAAGTCTGAGATCCCATCTTCCATTCTAAGCCTTTGTCAAAAGATTTTTCCAAATAACTTTCCCGCTGTCCTCCTAGCTAACTGGTAAGTCTGTAACATTTGACTAAGTTTTCATTAACTATTATTGCCCGCACATTTGCTTTCAATGTGCTAAGTCCTCCTTGATTCCCTTCTTTCCCTGTCACCCGGCAGATGCCACCATATTTCTGAATTCTGCCTGAAGAATGGAATCCAAAAAGCAGAAAAAGGAGCCATTAGAGGCATTAAAGGCTGACTTTTCTGAAATCACAGTTCAGCCAGTTCCCTCAGGAAGCCAGGGTGCAAGTCCTCCAGACTTATGGTGAATCCTCCCTCAGGCCCAGCTGACATTGGTAACAAGGGGGTTGGCTCTGAACTGGGGATCTAAAAATGTTCAAGAATAAAGGAACCAATCAGGCAATAAACACATCAGGAGGAGTTATCCAAGTGCAGAGGGAAAGGGGAAGAAAATAACCTGTCTGAACATTTCCCTCCAGACTTGGAATCCACCCCTCTTATCACGCTCTGATACTCCCCTGAAGATCAAGCACCCCATCCATGCTGGGAAGAAAACAGTTTTCGAGTTTTCTTTTTTCCTAAGAAGAAAACAAGATTTCTCCTACTCTGTCCTACAGAATTCTAGAAATTGATGGCCAGGTTAAAGAAAGAATAAAAACAAGTTTTAGACTGACAGTGCCCCCACATACAGTCCCTGCTGAGATGCCACTGTCACTCCTAGATGACAAGTCTCCAAAAAGGTGAATGTTCATTCAATACACCAAATGAGAACCGGACACCACAGACTGTACACATCCGAAGAACAGAAACAGTCTCAGCCATGATGGTGCTTATACCTGAATCAGAAAAATTATGTAAATTGTAATTATTTCAGTGTACATCTTGAAGGAGAGCTACGGGCCACCATCAATGTGCTATAGGAGACCTTGACCCGGCTTGAGGGGCCAGGGTAGGTGTGCTTAAGGAAGGGACATCTGAGTTGACGACATCTGATTGTGAGTTAGTTCAAAGTGTTCAACCTCAGTGGGCTCTGGTAACCAGTTACTGAACCAAACAATAATTGAGGTGTTGCTGTAAGGGTATTTTCTAGGTGTGTTTAACATCTATCAGTTGAGTTTACGTAAAGGAGATTGCCCTTGAATAATGTGGGTGGGCCTCTTCTAATTAGTTGAAGGCCTTAATGCAAAACATGCAATTTCCCAGAGGGAAAGAAGTTCTGCTTCAAGGTTACAATATTGATGCCTGCCTGAGTTTCCAGTTTGTCAGCCTGTCCTATGGATTTCAGACTTGCCAGTCCCACAATTGCATGAGCCAATTCCATTAAATTAGATAGATGATAGCCATTCTCTCTGTCTCTGTCTCTGTCTCTGTCTCTCTCTCTCTCTCTGTCTTTTGTCTCTCTCTCCCTTCCTCCCTCCCTCCCTACTTCCCCCATTGGTTCTGTTTCTTTGGAGATTCCAAATGACATCTCTAGGTGATTCTTAGTAAATAGGCAGGTGCAGAGTGAAGAGAAGAAGTTGGGGAAGGTATTCCAGGCAGAGGGAACAGCTTGTGTGTTAGCTCTGAGTACCAACTCTCATGTCATGCCTTTAATGCCTCTAATGACTCATTTTTCTGCTTCTACTTATCTTCCTTGTAGTTACCTTGATGCACCTCTAGGTCCTGCAGGTGTTGTGTCCCATCAACAACTGAATGAGTAAGGAATCCAGGGAGTCTCTGTGCAGGCAAAAGGCCCATGAGCTTAGAGCCTAGCATCCTGCGTCTGAGCCCAGATCCTCACTTCTTCCCTGGGAATCCTTGGGCAAGTACCACAGTGTCTCTGGGACCCAGGATTGTTTTCAGTGTTTTATAAAGTGAGGGATAATGAGTTAGAATTTATCGAGTTCTTAGTATATGCCATGCATGTTCTAAGCGAGTAAATGTTATATTAAGCTATTCCCCTCAACAGCCTCATGAGGTGGGAACTATTGTCCATATTTCATGGACAAGGAGCTGAATAGGTGAAGAGATGCTCATGGCCCTGCAGTTTGCAGGTCTCAGGTGCAGGTGTTGAGCTCAGGTGGAGTCCCGCTTTGCAGCCTTTGTTCTCAGTCACCACACTAACAGCGATCCCTGTGTTGTAAGCACTAGCTGTCAAAGGGCTTACTAACCCCCATAAAGCTCCACGGATAGAGATGATTATCCTGTTGTTTTCCCCCTCACCTCTGCAGAAGGCTCGGAGATGTTTCCCCAAACTGTTTTAAGTTTTACCTTATTTTATTGAGTTTTTATTTTCTGAAAGATCTCATTTAATTCTGGGGTCAATCCTTCAAGGGAGACATTTTCTCTTTCGTTTTAGGACAAGGGGCACTTAGATAGGTAAAGTGAGGGGCCAGTAACACACCCACGATCACACAGCTGCAACACGGACCCAGGTTCCTCTGGGAAGAAGGTCCAAGCTGATAACAACTTCCTATGTATCTGACACGCCTGCCGGTCGCTCCACCATTCATGCTTTGACAGGTTAGGAGGTGCCGGCCCCAGCACTTAAATTTCTTCCTCCCTGGACTTTCCATTTTAAGGGAGGAAACAGTTTCATCAGCTTTGAAATAAATTTACACGCATCCCTTTGAACACATGCTCTCCAAGTTAAGATTTTGATTTATGAATCAGAGCTGCCTCCCTTCCCCGGTGGCTTCTGCGGGCTTGCTGAGATGTGGCAGCATGGGGAGCCCAGCTTTGTCACCCTCCTTCCATCCTCCTGTGCAACCTGGGGTCCCTTCTTTCACTTGTTTTTTTCTCTTTTCTGGATCTGTTGTCTCCTCCTTGCTTCACACTCCTGCTTGCCTGTTCTTTATCTTGCAGCTAAAGCCCTGGCCCCAGTGGGCTCTAAAGTTATGGTGGTGTTCTCTCTCTCTCTCTCTCTCTCTCTCTCTCTCTCTCTCTCTCTCTCACACACACACACAAACACACAGCGTGTGTCCTGATGGAGCACGTGGTGTGCGTTTGCATGCGATTCTGGTGCAGAGAGGCCTCTGGACTCCAGAGGAGACTGAAGCCTGTGGTCTGGCAGCCGATGTTTTCCTGGAGAGGGCTTCCTGCAACTGCTTGCAGTTTTGTTTTAAGTGAGTGCCAGTTGATTGCCTACTGTGTGCATAGATGCTGCTGATTTTTTTTTTACTCATAGACATTGTGTAGCTTTCTCCACATCAGCATTAGTAAGGGTGCTTGGGAAAGGGTGAAGAGATGATCAGGGGGCAAGGAGAACAGAGGTAAAGGCGGTTGATTTGCAATGCATTCTGGGAAAAATAAAGAGAGCAGCAGCAGGGCGTTCCCTGGCCGCATCTGCAAGTGCCAGAGAGTGTGGGGTGTCCTGGGGAGGTGAGGGGATGATGGGACCAGTGGAAATGGAAGCTCTGTTGAGGTTAGAAAACCCTAGGTCCTGGAGAAGAGGATTGAAAAAGAGAATAGGACCCTTTGATGGGATTGTTTTGATGTTATGGATTTGTAGCTTAAAACAGAAACCTTTAGGTCTCCAGTTTTTATTTCTTGTACAGTCATGAGAGCGTTGTCCTTAGCCCCTCCCTTACCTTGTCTCTAAACCTCAATCCAGGAATGAGATTTATGACCTCTTTCCCGGTGCCGTTAGGTCTCCCATATCCCTAGATTGTGGTTCATCCCTAAGCCTGTGGTGCCAACACTCCACTTGCTTCTACCAAAACATCCTACTGAGGGAGTAAACCTGCGTGAACTCACACCGTTCTTTTATAGCGTGCGGAGATGGATGAGGTAAATAAAAATTTCCCAAAGCTTTTGTTTACCTGAAACAGGTGACTTACTCTGTACCTCTTAGCATGCTGTGAGTCTTACAAAGAAGGTCCAGCGGGAAGCACTGGCAGTGACAGGTTTTGACTTAAAAATCTATGTTGTCTGATACAAGTCTAGCTGCTCCTATTCTCCTTTTGTTCCCATTTGCATGAAATACACTTTTCGATCCTTTTACTTTCAGCCTATGTGTATTCTTAAATCTTTTTTAAACAGCATTTAAAAGTTTCTTATAAACACATTTAGTTGGATCTTGTGTGTGTGTGTGTGTGTGTGTGTGTGAGTGTGTGTGTGTGTTTAATCCATTCAGCCACTCTATATTTTTCAATTGGGGAGTTTAATCCATTTACATTTAAAGTAATTATTGATAGGGAAGGACTTACTACTGCCATTTTGTTAATTGTTTCCTATCTACCTGGCACTTACTTTGTTCTTCTTTTCTCTCCTGATGTATTCATTCGTGTTTTATTGACTTTTTTTGAATAGCTATGTTTTGATTCTCTTCTTTTTGTGTGTGTGTGTAGATTCTACAGATATTTTTGTTGTTGTTACCATGGCACTTATATGAAACACTAGAGGCCTGGAGCATGAATTCGTGCATGGGTGGCTCTGGCCAGCCTGCCCCGATTGGGACCTATTTGGGCCCGCCAGCCAGCTGGGGGGAGGGGCCACAGGAGGTTGGCTGGCCAGCCCCTCCCCCATTGGGCTGGGTGCTGGTTGGTCACTTGATAGATATATATATCTTCTATAATAAAAGCAAAACATGCAAATGTGACCATCACCACCAGCCAATCAGAGTGGCTATATGCAAATTAACCCAGCCAAGATGGAGGCCAACAGCCAATCAGAGCGGCTGTATGCAAATTAACCCAGCCAAGATGGAGGCCAACAGCCACGGAACTTGAGCAAACCTAAGGGTTCTGTTGCAACTGCCTGCC
>PVJC01031958.1:0-21747 GCA_004026665.1 Murina feae | reverse complement strand
ATTTCACCCTCAATTTTGATTGATAGCCTTGCTGGGTACAGTGTTCTTGGATTCAGACCCTTCCTTTGCATGGCTTTGTATATTTCATTCCATTCCCTTCTTGCCTGATGTGTTTCTGTTGAGAAATCAGTCGCTAGTCTGATTGGGGAGCCTTTGTAGGTAACTTTCTGTCTCTCTCTGGCCGCTTTTAAGATTCTTTTTTTGTCATTGGTGTTTGCCAATTTAATTATAATGTGCCTTAGCGTTGGTCTTTTGGGGTTCATTTTGATTGGAACTCTATGAGTTTCGTGGATTTGCGTGGGTTTTTTCTTCCCAATTTCAGGGAAGTTTTCTGTCATTATTTCTTCAAACAAGTTTTCTATTCCTTGCTCAGTTTCCTTTCCTTCTGGCACCCCTATTATGCGTATGCTATTTCGTTTTGTGCTGTCCCAAAGTTCTCTTAGGCTCTCCTCCTGCTTTTTAATTCTTTTTTTTAGGCGCTGCTCTGCTTGGGTATTTTTTCTGCCTTGTCTTCTAGCTCACTGATGCAGTCCTCTGCTTCTTCTAGTCTACTCTTGATGCTTTCTATTGAGTTCTTCATAGCAGTGATGGCGTTTTTCATTTCTTCTTGGTTCTTCTTCATTTCCTCTTGGTTTTTCTTCATTTCCTCTTGGTTCTTACACATGCTGTCAAATTTGTCTTCCATTCTTTTCATCCACCTTATGACCATTTCCCTGAATTCTTTCTCCGACAAGTTGCTTGCTTCCATTTCATTTACTTCCCTTTCTGGTGATGCCTGTTTTTCTTTCATATGTGGCCTGTTTCTTTGTCTCCCCATGATCTATCTTCTCTGGGTATCTGGTTATATAGTTTTTTCTCTCCTCTCTCAGGAGTCTTCTGTCTTATCCAGCTGCAGGCTGTCTCCCAGCTTGATCTCCACTGCCAATTCAGGCTGGAAGCTACTCGTTTCAGCCAAAACTTTTTAATATTAAAAGGCAGTTTATAGTAGGTAGTCACATCCCAGGCCAGTATGTCCCCTGACAAAGATCAACTTTGGTCTTAACTGGGCCTGTTGTTTTTTATTTATTTGTTTATTTGTTTCTTATTGCTTAAAATATTACAAAGAGTAGTTAGTACATATGTCTCTTTTTTTTCCCTCCCTTGACCTTTCCTTGGCCTCCCCATCTCCCAGTGTCTTGTGTCCCTTGGTTATGCTTATATGAATGCATAAAAGTCCTTTGGTTGATCTCTATCCCCTCCCTCCCAACCCTCCCCGGCCTTCCTGCTGTAGTTTGAAGAGCCTATTGTCTTTTTTGCATCCATGTTAACATACCTTTGGGATGTCAAGGTAACTTATAACTTTCCTTTTTCCAGACCCCTCAGGGCACATCCATATGCCAGGGCACAAGGGCGGAGACCACAGATTCCCTCATTGTTATTATAATCCTGTTAATGTTGACAGCTAATTATCCTATAGCCATCCATGTATAAGAAACATGTGTCTATCATTTTACTTTTTTATCCAATCCCAGAGGTTTCTCCGCCTTGCTTTCTCTCCCCTTCCCTAATCTATCACCAGTGGATTTCAGGTAGCCCACTTTCAGCTCCTCGTTTGATGGTCATTTGTAACCGTGGGTTAAAAGCCATCATTCTCTGGAGCTTTGTCTCAGTGCGTTGAGAGTCCGCTTCTGGGCAATTGTTGACAGTTGGGTCAAATAAACGCACAAAAATTCTCTGCAGGTTTGCATGTTTCTTATGTTAACAAACTCAGTGTCCAGCCCATCTCCTTTCTCTGGAGGTGTGGAGTCCCAGGAGGAGAGTTCCACCCGTCAATCATCTGGTTGGTTCCCTGGCAACCCGAGGCTTTCCTTAGAGGATTCCCAAAGTCATCTCACTGCCATAAACTCAGGAGTGGATAAAGGGGTTTGTTAGAAATAGTCAGACACCTTTATCCTCTTACTACTTAGGAAGTTCTAAGGGTTAGGAAGGCCAAATGCATACTTCTTATTGTAAATCACAACATCACAAAAAACAACTGGTTCTGCACCACAGATAGCTTGACTCTGGCCAAGCGACTTCTCCCCACCCCGTCCCAGCTGATCTAGACTTCACTGTGAATACTGGCCTGCGTGGTGTGTAGCCCGGCAGGCTAATTCTCTCACTCAGCCATTAGGTTGTATAGTAATGATCTGTTTCGCTGCCTGTCTTACCTTGACCATGCATTTTGGAAGTCTAGGGGATCTTTTGTGATCTCTAGCATGCTCGGAAAACCCCTGCCTGTCACACTCAGGACTACGATCAGAGCAACTGCAGAAAACTTCATTTCTGTGCCACCCTCATCGATCTTCACAAGCTGGAAGACAGTATGGCTCCATCCTTCTCTGGTTTACCCTCTCAGTGAAATCAGGCTGCGTTTCTGGCTCTGAGTCTTATTTGCCTTAGGCCAGTAGTTCTCAACCTTCCTCATGCCGCGACCCTTGAATACAGTTCCTCATGTTGCGGTGACCCCAACCATAAAATTATTTTCCTTGCTACTTCATAACTGTAATTTGGCTACTGTTATGAATTGTAATGTAAATGTCTGATATGCAGGATGTATTTAGGTGACCCCTGTGAAAAGGGTCGTTCGACCCCCAAAGGGGTCCAGACCCACAGGTTGAGAACCTCTGCCTTAGGCCCATTTCCTTAGCATCGAGCAGGCCAACTCTTATATTCTACAGACCTCCAAGCACACAGAGGGGCAGTGCAGGAACCAGCAAAGAGAATTCAACTGGTGGCACTTGATTTACTCCCTAAGGAAGAACGGAACCAATACTAGCAGACTTTCTCCTTCGCAGTTGGCCGTATGCTTGCGCATGAGACCACAAAGCCAGAATCCTTCAAGTCTGCTGCCAATACAAATTTGCAAACATATATTTTTGGAGAGAAAAAGTTGATTTGGCAGCTCAACGTTCTTCTGCCCTTTTGATCTTGGAGTCAGCTTCTGCTTATCTTTTTATTTCTTGGTACATTAAGAACTCCCATTAAACCATGCTTTGAAATGCATGCTTAATCTGTGTTCAGGGTTATCTTCAGGGAGGGTTCCAGGCTAATAGCTCTCCCCAGCAGGTGAGCGGCCCAGGGCAAATTACACTCTGCCCCTGCCTCCCAGCTCAAAATGTGTCTGGCCGATGAAGTGATAGTAAGTGTAATGCCAAGAACAGCCTCCAGTGGAAAAAAATTAGACACACAAGGGGCCTGAGGACCAAGAGGGGTCCCAGGGTCTGATAGCCCGCCGGCCTCCGCTATTGAAATTCAGAGAAATTTCAGAGCTGACCCCACGCGGGTCTCTTTATTTTCTCTCTCTCTCTCTTTTTTTTTAGTTAAACTATTGCCTAGTTGTCAAAATAATGAGTAGGTTCTCCAGTCTCCTCCAATGGTGCCCAAAAAATGTTGTCACTTAGAAGTCAGTTCTCCACAATGTAGCTATGCTGACAGTTGGATCCACAGTTAACTCCTTGTCCTTTTGCGTTTACCACTAGACATTGCTTTTTATTTATTTTATTTTTCATAATTACATGAAATAGCGCGTGGTTCCTTCAACCTACAAAACAAGCGCTAGTCAAAGAAGTCTAGCTTTTATTTCTGTTCTTCCTAGTCAGTTTCTTCTCTTCCCCTGTTTTTTTTTTTTTTTTTTAAATCGTGTGTTCTTCCACTGTATCCGCTCTGCCAAATAAGTAAACACACACATATCTCTGTATCTCCCTCTTTTCTCTATAAGCTTTGGAATAGTACACTCACTTTCTCCCCATCTTGTTCAAGTAACATTTACAGCCCAAACCCAGGAAGTATATTTAATGTGTTGTGTGGTTGGGTGCTATTTAAATGTTTGCTATAATAGGTAGGCTGGCCTACAACAGCTCCGAAAAAGCCAGGCCGCTTTCATCTTCCCACCCAGCCCAAATCCATCCCCCAGCGGGGCCAGCCTGAGGTCCACAGAGAGGCTGCACTCAGCGGGCCAACGTGGGAAGCGTCCTGGAATGGGGAGGAACTGCGGTTCTTGCCAGAGGCCGATCCTGTGAGGGAGAACAGGGTGCAGAACTCCGTCTTCAACGCCGTCCCTGGGAGATGGGCTAAGCGTCTGAGAAGGACTCCATCTCTCAGAAGGTCAAGTGGAGGGCCTCGCCAGGTGACCCACGATGGCTGTTTGGGTCTAACAATAGGCGCCTTAGGAAGAACGAACACTTTACAGTTGTTCTGTTTTGCTTTTCCTGTTTGTTTACAGACTCAAAACAACCCCTTGAACAGGGAGGCAGACCAGGCCAAAGGTCTTTGATCCAGGCCGGGAGAGAGCGGGGCGGAGAGTGGATGGAGGCGGGGAGGGTGGTGCGTAAAGCCAAGAGGTGGGTGGGGCTGGGGCTTGGGGGCGAGGCCTGTAGGAATACAGGGCAGGGCCCCATGCCTGGCGGGAGAGGGAGATTGTGGTTTATTTAAAGAATATATTTTAAATTGAATTTCAGCAAGAGAGGAAGGGAGAGGGAGAGAGAAACATCAGTGTGAGAGCAAAACACATTGATGGGCTGCCTCCTGCACGCCCCCTCCTTGGGGATCCAGCCACAACCTGCAACCTTTGGGTGCACGGATGGGTGCCTATCCATTGACCCACACCAGCTAGGGCTGCGGGATGATTCTTACTGCTAAGCCAACTCCCTTCCCGCCTCCCTCATGGTCCCCGGAACCTGGCACATCTGAAGCCAGAGAAGGAGGCTGGGAGCAAGGAAGGGGAGTGGGAAGAGCAAGAGCAGGTGCAAGTGGCTAGCAGAGTCTGGAATACTCCCCCTTCTCACAGCACACACAGTCTCGGGCAACTCCTACCAAACATCTGGCCTCTCGTGTTCCTAAGGCTGATTTATGTGCTCAGACTGCCTTTGGTGTATATTTCCTGTGAATTAAGTGTGGCCCAGTTCTGGGATGGGAAGGATAAAACAGGAATTCGCCTGTGCTCTCTCCTCATGTTTTCTGTGGCAGAACATAAATGATCATGGGTAGAAGCACATTGATGAGGGCACATCTTGCATAGAATTCTAGGCAGCCACGGAAAAGGTTGAGTGAGAGCGATATGTATTGCTGTGGAAGGATGTACATAATATGTCAATGACCTCAAAATAAATCAAGTTGCAAAGTGATGCGTATATTTGCACATGTTTCGGCGAAGTTCACAGTAATACGTTATGAGAAGTTTCTCATGGGAAGTGAGATGGGAGAGGAATGGCATCAGTGGCAATGCTTTCATTGCAAGCCCAGAAAAGCCCCACGCAGAGGTTCACACAGTAGGGAATTTATTATCTTACTAGAGGCCAGATGCACAAAATTTGTGCAAGAGTAGGCCTTCCGTTCCCTGGCTGCTGGCACTGGCGTCCCTCTGGCACTGGGACCCTGGCTTCCCTTGCAGCCCCAGCTTTGTCCAGAAGGTCATCCGGAAGGATGTCTGGTCTAATTAGCATATTATGTTTTTATTATTATAGATACAACAAGCCCCTGGGGAGAGGGACCCTGGGGTCCATTTACCCAGCTTCTAAGGGCATCATTGGGGACCCAGGTTCTTCCCATCTTTCTGCTTTGCCCTTCTCAGGCAGCTCCTCTCAAGGGAGATAGAGGTAGTAGTTTTAGGAGAAACATCCAAACTTAATTTCCTCAGCAGAGAAGGCCAAAGCCACCTGTCAGAAACAAGTCTGTCTGAGTGTGTTAGCCACACACCATTGCTGCTCCCAGCAGCCTCAGGGGCTTAGACACTGCAATGGACACCAGTCAGCTATGCTTCCTGCAGCTGAGCTCTGAGGGACATTCTGATGACATTCACAAGCATTCTCTCCTCTTAAGTTCAAATGCACCAGCTCACTTCCCGTGTGTCACAGGTCCTTGTCCAAACCACTGTCATCGATATAAAGATAGACCAATCAGGACCACACTTTCAGGCGAGGCTAGTGCCCACCTCCCCAGATGCCTGAGGCTGTGGAGGGGGGTGGGGGTGCCACAAAAAAAAAAAAAAAATCCAAGTTCTATAAGGAAGTAAAACGTGGGGAATGAATGACAGTATATAACCCGACACTGTAGCTGCTACGATGAGGGAGGGAGAGCTGTTTAATCTGTATATTTCTGTATAGTTTGGGTTTTATGAACATGTGTTACTTGTACAATAGTTATTCTTTTAGTGAGGCTGGTTAACGGGATTTGGCATCAAAAAGAAAAGTTTTTGATTTCATCTCTATGATTTATAATCTGTAGCCTTGGGTAAGTAACTTAACATCTTCAAGTCTTCATTATTAAAAAAAAAAGTTGAAAGTGATTCTCAAAAAAAAAAAGTACAGAAAACATGAAAGGGATGTGAGCTTCTCTTGTGTCCCAGAGAACAAATTATTCTCTATCTGTAAAGATCCAGAAACATATGTGTTCTATTTCACTACTTTAGGTTTAGTTATTGTTCTCATATTTCAGAGAACTGGAAAAATACAGTTCTTCCATAAGCACAAAGAACAACAACAACAAAAAATAGCCACAATGACTTCCTTTCAACAAATTTTGTAAAACGTTCTTCCATTGCCTCTGAGCTAGCTTTTGTTTGGAATGATAGAGAAAATAATATGCTTCCTCCGAAGCCTATGCGGTTTGATTACGGAGTTCTGTGGCTATTTGGAAAATGATCAGTTGAGTTCTGTTTGTACATTTATATGTAATCTTGGTTTTTAACTATTTAAAATGGAAGCAAGGCCCGTTATCTTAATATCACTCTAAGAAGCACGCTGAGAAAACTCGAACGTTGGGGAACTGTGATGCATTAGAGGATTTGGGTTTGGGTATTTCTAAGAAACACTGGAGGTGGCAGAGACAAAGCGGCCTTTGGAGTCTAGGATGCACAGTGAGAATTCGGATCTACCCCCACACTTGGGGTGGTCGTAGGAGAGTCATTTATCTTTGCTGCCTTTAAGTTTCCTTGTTTCAAAGCAAAAAATAATTAGGCTGTTTGGAGATTGTGCCATATCAGTTATCTTTTGCTCCATAAAAAATACTCTAAAGTCGAGGGGTTTAAAACAACAATCCTTGCCCTAACCGGTTTGGCTCAGTGGATAGAGGTCGGCCTGCGAACTCAAGGGTCCCAGGTTCGATTCTGGTTGGGGGCATGTACCTTGGTTGTGGGCACATCCCCAGTGGGGGCCATGCAGAAGGCAGCTGATCGATGTTTCTCTCTCATCGATGTTTCTGACTCCCTGTCCCTCTCCCCTCCTCTCTGTAAAAAAATCAATAAAATCTATTTAAAACAACAACAATTCTTTAGTTTGCTCAAAATTTCTTTGGGATTGTAGTTTGTGCTGAGCTCAGCTAGATGGATCTTCTTCTGATTTTGTCCAGGGCACTCATGTGGTGACAGTTAGTAGATGGGCTAGGAGGCCTCCGCTGGTTACTCATCTCTGTTCCTTATCCTCTAACAGGCCAGGCGAGCTCAGGCTTCCTCATATGTCACTCTCCGGAGGAAGAGAAGGCAAACCCAGTGTTCAAGCACTTTTTAAAAAAAAATAAATTTTATTGATTTTTTTACAGAGAGGAAGAGAGAGGTATAGAGAGCTAGAAACATCTATCAGCTGCCTCCTGCACACCTCCCACTGGGGATGTACCCACAACCAAGGTACATACCCTTGACCGGAATCGAACCCAGGACCCTTCAGTCCACAGGCCGATGCTCTATCCATCAAACCAAACTGGTCAGGGCTAAAGCAGTTTTTAATTCTCTGCTTATATCATGTCTTCCAGTGTCCCATTGGTCAGAGGAGATCACATGACCACACCAAACACCAGTGTGGGAGCGGTCCACACACGTGGTTGGATCTAGAAAACCCTGATTGAGTGGAGCCTTTGTTGTAACAATCTACCCTGGGACATCGCATAAATCAACCAGCAGATGTGAAGACTCATATTGTACATTTTAAAATACCGAATGAGTTACAGTCTCACAAAGCCTGAGGTTAAGTAAAACCAGTGTTGTTACTCAGAGTCCATTTAAAACTGAACGTGATGCCTGACGGGCGTGGCTCAGTGGTTGAGCATCGACCTATGAACCAGGAGGTCATGGTTGGATTCAGGTCAGGGCACATCCCTGGCTCAGTCCCCAGGGGTAGGGGTGGAGGGCATGCAGCAGGCAGCCAATCAATGATTCTCTCTCATCATTGATGTTTCTGTCTCTCTCCCTCTCCCTTACTCTCTGATATCAATAAAGATATATTTAAAATAAAAACAAAAAATTGAAGAGGCACTCTCCCTCCAGGGAGCACGCTGGTGCCATTCCCTTTTCCTTCTTCCCCCAACAGGCACATATCCCCTAACCTCTAAGGGACCCCATGAGACTTGCATGCAGGGGAGCAACGGGCAGTGGTAGCTAGTCCCAGGTTCACCCCCTCAACCTGTCTCCAAGGCCCCCCTTTCTCTGACTCCCCAGTGAACCAACACAGCTCTCCTGGAGTTTCTTCTATGTCCTTCCTTGTTTCACTGTCCTAAGCATATTTTTGCTGTGGTCAAGAAGTTCTGGCTTGCTTCTCTAAAAAGAAAGAGAGAGAGAGAGAGGGAGGGAGGGAGGGAGGGAGGGAGGAAGGAAGGAAGGAAGGAAGGAAGGAAGGAAGGAAGGAAGGAAGGAAGGAAATGCCTGGTTGGTGTGGCTCAGTGGTTGAGTGTCAACCCATGAACCAGGCGGTCACCGTTCCATTCCTGCCCAGGTTGGAGGCGTGCAGGAGGCAGCCGATCAATGAGTCTCTCTCATCATTGATGGTTTCATCCCTCTTTCTCCCTCTCCCATCCTCTCTCTGAAATCAATAAAAACATTTTTAAAAAGTATTTTAAAAAATCAATTAATTAAAAAATAAAATAAGCCCTAGCCGGTTTGGCTCAGTGGATATAGTGTCAGCCTGTGGACCAAAGGGTCCCGGGTTCGATTGCAGGCAAGGGCACGTACCTCGGTTGCAAGCTCCTCCCCAGCCTGTGCATTTCTCTCACATTGATAGTTCTCTCTGTCTTTCCCTCTCTCTTCTATTCTCTCTAAAAATCAATGGAAAAACATCCTCAGGAGAGGATTAAAAAAAAAAAAAAAAAAGACATGAGCTTTAAAAACAACCTGTAAGACACTTGGGAGAAAGAGTAATTGGTGAAGTCAAAATGAAGTTTATCACCATAACAAAATTTTCAGTATTCGAACATCTGCTGGGCTAGAACATGCCCTCCCCAGACGAGAGGCGATGTGAACAGTCCCGCTCGGAGCCCAGCCCCATCGTGACCTCCCACCTTGGGGGGCTCTCGGCTCCTTAGGCCTTTCTTTCCATCGCACCCAGAATCGACTACCTCCACACACTCGACGCGGTAAATGTCCGTGACACATACATTTGTCTGTGGTCCTTCTCCCCTCGTACACAGACAGCTCCAGGAGGACAGGCATCAGGCATGTTTCACTTTCCAGTCTCTACCCCGCGCCTAGCATAGGTCTGCGCACATAATAGGAGCCCGATACACATGGGTGGGGCAGTAAATGAAGTGAAAAGCGACACTTATGCAACAAGTACCTCCTGACGTGGTTTCCCAGCACCAGGCATCTTGTGCTGAGAATACGGCGAACTTTCCCGTCGCTTAATGGATGATTCACTGTGTTAATCATTTGCCAGGGGAGGGCAGTCGCTCCTTCCTTCAAACTCTTGTCTCCATATCGGTACATCCTCTGCTCATCAGTTCTTCCCCGAACAGTGGCAGAACCAAATCCCATGGGCTCAACCTGTGCTCTCCTGCCGGAATCCCACCCTTTCTTCTACCTTTCTCCTACCCTTTCTGCCTTAGGGGTCCTTGTCACTTCTTGCTGAGACTCCCACCTTTGCCTCCTAACTGGGCTCCTTGCCAGCAGCCTTGCCCAATCCCCTTCCCCTCAACTAGCAGAGAGATCATCATAAAAATATTTGAAAAATTAAGTCTAGGATTAAAGACCTCCGCAAAACCGAGGGATCAAATTGAAGTCCAAGCCTTTTGGCATGAAGTTCAAGGCATTTTGCAATCTGCCCTGAGGTTCATCTCTGCTGCTCTCTCATCACCAGCCCCCTTCCTGGCACGCAGCCCCTGCCCCAGCCACAGAGAATGTTCCTGTGTTGAATGAAATGTGCCTACCCTGCCAGGACGCCATAATCCGGTGCCAGCTGTCTCCTTTACCTGACCTGTCTTTACCTCTCTGCTTAACCTGGCAAACTTCCTCCTCCTCATCACTCAGACCTCACTCGAAATTATGTTCTCGGCAAGCCTGATCCGTCTCTATTGTTCGTATCCCTATTAAAATCCTCCTACGTTGTGTTGAAAGTCTAAAGTCACAGCTCCTGCTGCTGCTGTTTCCAGCAAGCAAGAAGGTCTGTTGCAAGAGATGAGTGAAGGAAAGAGGAAAGGAGGAAACTGGAAATTAAAAAAAAAGAGTGTGTCCCACAGTTGGTCCCATCCCTGACTTCTTACTTCCTGCTGTTTCTCTGTTCCACTAAGTCGCTCTGAAAGGCTTTTTGTGGAAATAAGTGTGTTTGTCAGCCTGACATCCCTTCCCTCTTCTGGAAACAGCATTCTTCTTCCCCTATGGGAAAACCTGCCCTGTGTAGTTTGAGTGGGTTTGGTCCTGTCCACCTCCCAAAGGATTTCATGCCCTTGGACTTAATGCTGGTTTAGAATTGGGCACATGAGCCCACTGAGACCATTCAAAAGTCCTCCTTGAGCTTTTTCTGCCAAAGAGGTTTGGAAAGATGCCCTCCTGCCTGAGAATGCTAAGCTGGTAAAATGAAAATCTGGGCTCTCGGTCGTCATTATGATCCCCATTAGAGAAAGCCTATTTAAGGAAAAGGGTGTGTGCTTTGATGACATTTGAACTCCTGGATCAAGCTGTGCCTGAAACCAACCACTTCAAGTGAGCCAAAAAATTACCTTTTCATTTATTCTAGTTATTTTGGGGGTTTTGCCAGTTACATGTGAAAGAGTCCCTAGAAATATATTTGAAAAACAAAAATGTTTTGTTATTATCTTAACTTTACCTAGAAAGAGGTATGGTTAGATATGAAAAGTAAGACTGTGATCTCACAGGAAGCACAACAGAAGCAAAATCTTTGGGTGAGAAAACTATGGGTCTCTAACCCTTCAGAGCAGTTTCTCCAAAAGTAGCTTCATTCTTGGCTACAAATGTGGTAAGAAAGTTACCAGAAATCAGGCAAACCCATTTCTAAGTGTAAATACCAAAGTTTACATTTCTTTGCCCAAGATAAGCTTTTTTTGCTTTGTTCTTTTTTATTTCTTTAAATACATTTTTATTGATTTGAGATAGAGGAAGAGAGAGATAGAAACATCAGTGATGAGAGAGAATCATTGATTGGCTGGCTCCTGCACTCCCCCTACTGGGAATCGCGCCCACAACCTGGGCAGGTACCCTGACTGGGAATTGAACTTTGACCTCCTAGCTGGTGGGTTGATGCTCAAAGCCTGAGGCACACTGGCCGGGTGGCTTAGTTCTTTTTTTGAATATTATTACCTTTATTATTATAGGTGCTATTTGTATAACCCCTTAAAAGGGCCAGATTAAGAAACCTGGTGCTCATTTTCTAAGTACTAAAGCCAAGGGCAATTCCACTGTGTGTTTTTGTTTTTTTGTTTTTACTTCCCAATGGTTTCAGTGAACCATTGAGTTCATTTTTATAAATACTCAGAAAAATTTAAATGAGTACTTACTCATAGACCCTTCTGTTAAAGCCCATCTCAAGCACAAAAGGTTTTTCTTGATACTGAATAAAAATAATATGGTGCCCTAACCGGTTTGGCTCAGTGGATAGAGCGTCGGCCTGCGGACTGAAAGGTCCCAGGTTCGATTCTGGTCAAGGGCATGTACCTTGGTTGCGGGCATGTCCCCAGTTGGGGGTGTGCAGGAGGCAGCTGATCGATGTTTCTCATCGATGTTTCTAACTCTCTATCCCTCTCCCTTTCTCTCTGTAAAAAATCAATAAAATATATTTTAAAATAATAATAATAACAATATGGAACTTGAGAGAGACCTCACACATTTTTGAGGTGCTAGTGGTGTTTAAGGGAGAGAAAAAGAGAGAAGTTTAAGAAATGGCCCTAGCTGGTTTGGCTCAGTGGATAGAGTGTCGGCCTGTGGACTGAAGGGTCCTGGCTTTGATTCTAATCAAGAGCACATGCCCAGGTTGCAGGCTCAATCCCCATCTCTCATCATTGATGTTTCTATCGTTCTCTCCCTCTCCCTTCCTCTCTAAAGTCAATTTTTTTTTAAAAAGCAAATATTATTTTTTTAAAAAGAAAAAGAAATGATGGCCCTTTAAGATATCTCTAGATCCAGAACTTCAAAAGACTTCTTTTTTTTTTTTTTAAGTGTAGAGAATTCCTCTCTTTAGAGGTTTCTAGAGGAAAGCAAATTTATGGGCCATTTTTGGAAAGTGAAACTTTAAAAGAGGCAGGATTGACAAAAACCAACCAGTCCAAAAAAAAAAAAATCTGCTTTTAAACCATTCTTGGCACTTCAGAAAAGGCCAGAGAGCTCCTGGGGTGATGGTGACGAAGGGGCATGGGTGAAACGTCTGCAAGAATAAAATCAGTTGAACTCTCTCATTTCAGGACAACTTACCTGGAAGGGACCATGAGAAGCTGTCATTAGAAAGGTGTGTCCGGGAGACCTGGAGAACGGACAAGCTTGGTGGTGCCAGCTTATTGACCTTCCTTTCTTTCACTCTATAGCGAGTCCAAGTAAAAAGAACATTTCCTTTTCCTTCCATTTGTTTACTCATTTGCGAAGTGTTTACTGAGCGGGTGTTGATGAGCAGTCCGTGTGACTCAGGAGGGAGCAGAAGGAGCTGGATTGTAGGACTCCTGTCCTCACTCTTCACTCCTCACCAGCTCTAGCCTGGACTGTTCAACAAATATTTACAATAAAAGCATATTTTGTGCCAGGCACTGGGCTACCACAGAACCAGTCATTCCCCCTGGAAGTGACGGTGGCAGGTCGATAGGCTTTGATTCCTAAAGACACCAAAGGGGACCCAAGATGGCAATGTTGCAGAAAAGGCTAAAATATAGCAAATGCATTAAAGTGAAGCCATGCATAGAAGGAGCCAGAGTCTGCATCACGACAAAGGGTCTGGAGAGGCCAGCTGCGGGCATGCGTTGTCCCCTTTCTGCAGAGCTGAACAGACGTACCTCTGCTTTTAAATCAGGAACCACCACCATGGGACTGAACACCTTGGAATCACAGTGCCCAGTGCAGCACAGGCCGGCCTTCTGCTGGTCCCATAGGCTAGTCTTGGTATGGAACTAACCTAAAGGCAGAGCCCCCAAGGGGGTCTCATGGTGACAAGATGCAAATCATCAATCTCACAATTATCAACAGTGTTGACAAGCTGATACAAACTGCCCTGAAACTTGCCTTGGATCCATGACTACAAAGCAACACTATTAGTGAGAACATTTCATATCTTGGTCAATGTCCAGTGCTGTGCAGGTTCACCTCTCACTTCAGCCACTCGCCACTCTGCATTCGCCACTCTGCATCCAGTGAGTTTAAAAAGAAAGAAAGAAACAAACAAAACAGTGTGGAAAAAACCAGTCCTAGCTGGTTTGGTTCGGTGGATAGAGCATCGGTCTGTGGACCAAAGGGACTTGGGTTCGATTCCGGTCAAGGGCACGTACCTTGGTTGTAGGCTCCTCCCTGGCCCTGGACCCTGGTCCGGGCTCGTGCAGGAGGCAACTAATCAATGGGTTTCTCTTACATCGATGTTTCTCTCTGTCTTTCTCTCTCTCTTCCACTCTCCCTAAAAAATCAATGAAAAAATATCCTCGGGTGAAGATTAACAACAATAACAACCAAAAAACGGTGTGAAAAAAAACAAAACAAAAAATAAGAAGTGTTGGTGAGAGTGTGAAGAAATCCTTGTGCATTGTTGGTGAGAAGGAAAAATGGAGCAACTGCTATGGAAAACAGTATGCAAGTTCCTCAAAAAAATTAAAAAGAGCTGGGCCAGTGTGGCTCAGCAGTTGAGCGTCAACCCAGGAACCAGGAGGTTACTGGTTTGATTCCTGGCCAGGGCACCTACCCGGATTGCGGGCTCGATCTCCAGTGGTGGGTGTGCAGGAGGCAGTTGATGCATGATGGTCCTCTCTCGTCAATGTTTTTTTTTTTTTTTTAATAAACTTTATTGATTTTTTACAGAGAGGAAGGGAGAGAGATAGAGAGTTAGAAACATCGATGAGAGAGAAACATCGATCAGCTGCCTCCTGTACACCTCCTACTGGGGATGTGCCCGCAACCAAGGCACATGCCCTTGACTGGAATCGAACCCAGGACCTTTCAGTCCGCAGGCCGATGCTCTATCCACCGAGCCAAACCGGTCAGGGATCTCGTCGATGTTTTTTATCATTTTATCCCTCTCTCTAAAAATCAATAAAAACATATTTGTAAAAAATTAAAAATAGAACTACCTCATGATCAGCAACCCCACTTCTGGTATGTATCCAAAAAAACTGAAAGCGGAGACTTGAAGAGGTATTTGCGCACTCAAGTTCACAGCAGCGTATTCACAATAGCCAAGAGGTGGGAAGCAAGTATCCAAATGCCCATCGGCAAGTAAATGGGTGGACAAAACATGCTATCTACATGAAGTGGAATATCAGTCAGCTTTAAAAAGAAAGGAAATGGAGCAATAGAGAACTACAGCACAGATCTGCCCCCAGGTTTTTCTGTGAACCTATACATTCCTGTTTTAGCTTACCCCAGTTTGAGTTTCAGTCACTTGTATCCAAAAGATTCCTGACTAACACAGAACCGTACATATGCTGCAACCCTCTGAGGTAATTGTTTCTTGTTTTATTTTTAATTGAGGTGGAATTTATATACAGTGAAACATACAGATCAATCCGATGGTGCAATTCTATCGGCTGGTGAGGTCATGTTTTACTTAGGACATTCTGAGTTGCAAATAACAGAAACCTATTTCAAGTGGCTCTAGTTATTATAACAACTAGAGCCCCGGTGCACAAAATTTGTGTACTGGAGCGGGGCGTGTCCCTCAGCCCAGCTTGCGTCCTCTTGCAGTCGGGATCCCTCACTCCTTACCTCCCACCTGCTCACTGCTCCTCATCTTGTGTCTCTGCTTCTCCTTAGCGCTGCCCTGGAGGCAGGAGAGGCTCCCACCACTGCCTCTGCACTCGCCAGCCATGAGCCAGGCTTCTGGCTAAGTGGCACTTCCCCTGTGGGAGCGCACTCACCACCTGCATTGAGTGTCTTCACCCTGGTGGTCAGTGCATGACATAGCCACCGGTCACTCTGCCGTTCAGTTGATTTGCATATTAGGGTTGTATTATAACAATAGAGACACGTCTCACGGAACTCCGCTGCGTAACAAACCACCACAAACTCTGCAGCTATAACAACACCCGTTTCCAGCTCCCAGCTCAAGACTAAAATTCAGGTACTAGCCAGGCTGAGTTCCCACCCGAGGCTCTGTGGGAAAATCCGCTTCCCAACTCGTTCACATTGCCGGCACATTCCAGTCCTTGCTGTTGTAGGTCTGCGGTCCTCATTCCTTTCTGCCGTGTGACTTCTGAAGGGCATCTGGGGATCCATGCCATATGGCCCTATGGGCAGTTCACAGCGGTAGTTCTTAATGGGAAGGGGCGTGGTTTTGCCTCCCAGGGAACCCTCACTGGGCTGCTGGCAGGAGGCTCCGTTCTGCACTGGCTGTTGGCAGGAAGCCTTCGTTGCCCACTGCGTGGACCTCTCCATCGGGCTGCTTGAGGGTTCTCATAACACGGCCCCTGACGTCCTCTAGAGCAAGGCCAGGCATTAGAGAGAGAAGCCACGTGCCACTTAGGGTCCAGACCTGGATGACACAACGTCCTCTCCTCTCGGTTGGAAGTGAGTCACTGACTTCAGCTCGCACTCATGGGCAGGGAGGCTGGGCTCCGCCTTGGAAGGGACTAGTGTGACAGAATCTTCAGACATACTTAGAAAGCCACGCTAGCATTTGATCTGATGTAGGAACAGATTTTGATTGAAAATGACTTACTTTTCCTAAGGTTCTGTTTACTCAAATGGCATGACCTCAGTGATGGGGTATGGGACTGGCCTGGTCTGGGTTGCCTTGAACTTCGTGGTCTGGGTTTCTTCACCTGGAAAAAGGGTTCTGTTTCCAGAAGGAAGAGGAAGGGGATGCTGGGCAGCCACAGGTGTCCGGGTGTCCACTGCACACATCATTTTTGTTCCAGCAAGTGTCGCGATGGGCGCACTCCAGTAGAGTCTGTCCTTTCCTCTCGCCTTTTGTCTGTCCGAGCTGGTATTAGAGGAGTCTCAGCATTTTTTCCTTTTTAATTAAAAAAAAATTGTGGTGAAATGCACGTAACATAAAACTTGCCATTTTAACCATTTTTTTAGCGTAGCGTTCAGAGGCATTAAGTACCTTCACATGGTTGTGCAACCGTCACCACCATCTGCGTGCACAGAACTCTTCATCTTCCCAAGCTGAAATTCTGTGAAGGGTGGTGGCGGGAAGCTGAGCCAGTTTCCTAATCTCAGGGCCCCAAGGTGGCCTGGCTTCACTGCGCACGCACGAGGCTCTGGGGAGAGCAGGGAGAGAGGAAAATCACCTAAGGGCCTCCTTCCACAGTCTGCTGAGGAATTCGTCTCCTCTCTGCCAAATCCCTGTAAATTTCAGCGACTCAGGAAGTTTGGTTTTATTCTCCTCTGAAGTCCTAGGTCCCATCCCATTGACGGGTTGGCCTGTAGCTAGTGTGTGTTCTGTATGGAGACCGGTTTGGGGGAGTCATGAGGAGGCAGATATGTCACAGACTGCCACACAGAGGCAGGATGTGAGGGGAACCAGACGAAGTGGAGGGGACCAGATCCTTGTGCCATAATTGGAGTCTCAGGCTCTGTGATCCTGAGCCATTTACCTACCGAGAGTCAGGATTTTCATCTGGAAAATAGGAATAATAATAATGATAGTCCCTACCACATACGGCTCTTGGGCAGATAACATGGAATGATGTGAATAAAATACTCAGCAGGATGCCAGCTCATCTTAAGTTAAGGTGACCAGATTTAAAGCGGTACACCATTGACCGGGAAGGGGGGGAGGGTTCTTTTTATTTCCTTTTTTTTTTATTACTTAAAATATTACAAAGAGTAATCGGGACTTTTTTAAAACACCGTGGGACGCGGGACAAACTGTTAAAAATCAGGACTGTCCTGCCAAAAGCAGGACGTCTGGTCACCTTATCTTAAGTGCTTCAAAAATAGTTGGTATATGTTCAGATGACTCAGGTAAGCACATGACTCTCAGCTACCTTGTCCTAGTATTTAAAAAAAAAAAATGGAAAAGCCATCATTTTAGTTAAATGTGTGCTTTAAATAGAGAAAAAGAAAAGACAACCCCAACTGGAATGTTGCTGACAAAATAGTAATTTCAGCATAAGTTGAACAGCATGTTCTTAAAAAATTCTCTGAAACAATCATTTGAACGGAACAAAGAAAATGTGGCCCTGGCTCGCAGAGGGAGGGACTTTTCTTGGCCTTTAAAAGGCCCTGGAGTAGTTTTATTAGTTGCTATAAGAGACTGCGAGCACCTGGATGAAGGTTATTATTCAGATCCACGTTGGCCTTGAGCGGTGTCCGTTTTTAAAAGGCTTTGGTTCAGCTTTTGTTTTCTGAATTTAAGCAAATAAACACCCAGTGTTTTCCAAGAGCATTTGCCTCTGGTTTGCTCCCAAGAAAAGCAGGAAACAAGCTTGCCCACAAACCCAGACAAAAACAAGGGGCCTGCACCACTACCACACATCTGGCGACCAGGCAAGTTCACTAACGCTCAGCTGGGATGGGAGTTCATCGAGAGCAGGAAACTTGAGTTAGACACCCTGTAACCCTAGAACAAGGCCGGATTTGGGCTGGATGCGTAACATATGTTCCTTCATTGGAAGAAGGAAAAACAAAGCACTGCATTGGTGGAGAACCTTGACCCCACCCGATGTGGTGCAACGTGCTTTTGGTTTTTAAAAAATCGCTCTCAGGTTCATTACCGCTGGGAGTACAAATGGGGGAGCACCATGTTGCAAAAACCATTTGGCAGTGTGCAAGGAGAGCCTTAGAGCTCTAAATACAGCGATGTTCACTGCCACCCAGGGGGGCTGGAAGCAAAGGTGCTGCTCTGGCAGGAGGGACGTGTGGGGCGGGGATGGAGCCTGCAACGGAGGTACTTGCCCTTGATCGGACTCGAACCTGGTACCCTTCAGCCCGTGGGCCAAGGCTCTATCCTCTGAGCCAAACCGACGAAGGCTGTCAGTGCTATATAAAACCAAAGTGCAAGGTAAGAGGTGGACGTGGAGGTGAGGATGGGGTGAGCAGGCTTCTGTTTTTGTTAATTTTTAAGCCTCACCCCAGAATATTTTTCCATCGATCTTTTAGAGAGAGTGGAAGAGAGAGGGAAAGACAAAAAGAAACATCCATGTGAGAGAAACACATCGATTGGTTGCCTCCTGCCCTGGCCATGACCAGGGCCTGGGCCAAGCCTGCAACCCAGGTCTGTGCTCTTGGCTGGAATTGAACCTGGGACCCTTTGGTCTGCAGGCGGACACTCTATCTACTGAGCCAAACTGGCTAGGGCCTTCTGTTTAAAATAAGACTGAGGTGAGGGTGGAAGAGAGGCCATTATTTGGGTGGAAAATGCTAGTAGAGCACCCCCACCTCCATTCAAAAGTAAAGCGTTCCTATGAAACCTTTTGTAAGCAATTGCCATTAATTGATAAGGAACATTTTTTTTTAGTAGTCCTAGACCCCGGGAAAATAACCTACAAAATCATACCAAATATCACATAAAACCTAAAAGAACACTAACATAATAATACAAGCAGAAGGTACATAATACATGGAGGTAAAGCAAGATGCTCACAAATAGTTCAAAGCCGCGGCAGCTGGCTGCTGAGATGCTGAAAGTGGTTCCCAAGGAAGGAACCACGTCGGCGGGGCCGCGCTCGGGTGCTCGGGTGCGCACGGCCTCTCTAATGCTCGCTGTTAAACAAACGCCGCACGTTCGTGGTTTTGTAGAAGCGAAAATGCTCGTGAAAACACGCAATTCCGAAAAGCGGGCGGTACCTGTGTTCATTGAAAAGCTGGGTGTTAACTATTCAAGGAGGCGGGGAAACGGGAAAAAATAGTAAACTCGGCAACAGTCGTTTTCAGGATAAGATTTTGGATGACGCTTCTGATTTTCTTCTTTCCACTATGCACTTTGTTTTGTACGTTTAGTGAGCGCGTTTTAATGCTTAAAAAAAGAACCCACAAGCTTCAAAGAGGGTATGCACCCGGGAGTCCCAGCGCCCGCCCCGCCCCGCAAGCCCCGCCCAGTCCCAAGCCCCGGCCCTCAAGCCCCGCCCACCATCGTCCTCGCAAGCCACGCCCCACCCGCGGCCAGCAGGCGGCGCGCGTCGTCCGCTCCGAGTCCGGCGGCCCAGGAGCCCTCCCGGGGCGTCGCGCTCCGCGGGCTGCTGCAGTCGTGGGGGCGTCCGCGCAGCCTGAGCAGGAGGCCAAAGGCAAGAGAGACCCGGGCCGCGGTTCGTCAGGTACGACCGAGGGGAAAGGCGGGCGCTAGGCCGTGGGGCCCCGGAGGACCTCGGGCGCCCGCCGTGGTGGTCCCGGAGCCCTCGGCCTTGCTGCACGTGGCGGTCGTTGCGCCGACCTGGAGGGTCCAAAAAAGGGGCGAAGCCTGCCCTGGGGATGCCCCGCCGACGGAGAAACGAGACCTACCTCAGTTTACCCAAAGAAACAGGCAGGCGCTGGCCGAGGGCTGGCCTGGTAGCTCTGCGAGAGGCAGGAGGTGGAAGGAGGAATGTGCGGCCCGCCTGTCGCAAGACACAAAGGCCCAGAAAACCCAGGGGGACCACTGGTCTGGGTTGTTTGTTTGATTTTAAATATTTTTATTGACGAGAGAGAGAGACAGAGACAGAGACAGAGACACGAATGAGAATCATCCATCCGCTGCCTCCCGCACGCACGCCCCCTACTGGGGGTGGAGCCGGCAACCCGAACACAACCACTGAGCCGGCGGCGCGGGGCTCAGTCGCACGTTTGCCCTCAGGCTGGGCAAAGCTTGTTGCAAACTCCATGCTCCCAGAGACCTGTTAGAGGGGAAGGGACCACACATGTGGCTCCGTGTGGGGAATTCACCTTCACTTCTCAAAACTGAGGGTGACAGCACCGCAAGTCTAAGGAGGCTAAGTGCCGAAGGGGGGTGGGGCCTGGGTGGGGCCTGTGAACCCCCCTTTGCCACACACATCCTTCTGAGCCCTCATGTTATCGGACAGACCCCTCCCCCTCCTTGAATCTTAGGCACATTTCATCCCGCTGTATCCTTTCCGTTCATCTTTGAAATGAGAAAGGGGCTTATGTTTGCTCCACTTTGCCGATGATGGTAATAATGGGTAGCAGTTACTAAACACCGTCTTAAGCACTTTACATGGATAACCTTGCACCTTACCAACAACAGGGTAAGGGGTTTATCATACCGGCCCCCCCCCCCATTTTACTGATGGAGAAACTGAGGCCCAACGAGGTTGTGAAACTTGTCCCAAGTCTCAGAACCAGTAAGTGGTGGAGCTGGGATACAAACTAGGGCAATTTGATGCCAAAGCTCAGATTATGACCATTATACAGTCCTCACCCCACTTCCTCCCAGTTTTTATAGGTGTGAAAAGTGAAACCCAGAAACATAACTTGCCCAGTGGATGGAATTGTTGAATGCTGTGGGATGTGTCTCTTCCAAAGGCTTGTCATTCAGTTACAAGGCAGCATATGGTGAAGGGCTAACAGGAATGGTAGAAACAGCCAAGTGGAGAGAGCAGCTCCCTGGAAAGATTAGGATTTGGCAGGGCTGTCTGAAGGGGGAGCAGCTGATGAAACCTTCCTGGAGAGAGTGAGGGTTTGCATCCTGCTGGAGTTGAGGACTTGAGCTGGGGGGAGGGGAGAATGGGAAAGAAATTTGGATGGGGCCATCACCTGAGTTCCGAGAAACAAAACTACGGGCCTAAAATGGCATCACTGGCCCAGCTTATGTGGCTCAGTGGTTGAGCATTGACCTATGAACCAGGAGGCCATGGTTCGATTCCCAGTCATGGTTCGATGCCTGGGTTGAGGGCTCTCAATCCCCACTGTGGGGTGTCTAGGAGGCAGCCGATCAATGATTCTCTCTCGTCATTGATGTTTCTGTCTCTCTCTTCTTCTCCCTTCCTCTCTGAAATAAGTTTATATGCTAGTAGCCTCCTATATAATAAAAGGGTAAAATACAAATTGACCCTAACAGCAGCAACAGGAACAACTGGTCACCATGATGCAAACTGACCAGCAGGGGGCAGATGCTCAACGTAGGAACTGCCCCCTGGTGGTCAGTGCACTTCCACAGTAGGCTCATCCAGAAGCTAGCTCATGGCTGGCCAGTGTAGTGGTGGTGGTGGTGAGAGCCTCTTCCCACTCTGTGGCAGTGCTAAGGATGTCTGACTAATGGCTTAGGCCTGTTCCCTGTGGACATTTCTTGAGGGCTCCTGGGCTGCCAGAGGGATGTCTGCCAGCTTAGGCCCAGACCCGTGAGGAGCTGGCCTAAGCCATTAGTCAGACATCCCTGAGGGGTCCCAGACTGGGAGAGGGTGGAGGCCAGGCTGAGGGACTCCCTGAATCCACGAATCTAAACTAATAAAAGC
>PVJC01031957.1:0-20274 GCA_004026665.1 Murina feae | reverse complement strand
CCCAAGATGGCGGAGGCCGCAGCCCTGGAGAAGCCGCACACCAGGGCTGCGGCCTCCGCCATCTTGGCTGGGCTAATTTGCATACAGCCGCTCTGATTGGCTGGTGGGCGTGGCTTACCCGTCTCGGAGAAACGGTTAATTTTAATATTTCGCTTTTATAGAGTAGATACTTTAAGCAATAAAAAAAATTAAAAAAAAAAGAGTCAGTGGACAGCAAAGTTAAAAAAAAAAAGAGGATGTATGAGTGAACTGTAGGGCCTATAATGAAAACCAAGTATAGTTGTATACTGGGGACAGATTTTAAAAGTAGCAGTCAGAAAAGAAAAAAAGATAAATGATAGTGGATAATTAGGCAGATAGATAGACAGGTATTAAAACAGTGGAAGTAAGTAGAGAAGAATGTATGGCAAAGGTAGGATGAAAGAAAAAGAGGGAAGGAAGAAAAGTTATTAAGGGGGAGCTGGTAGAGCTTAAAAGGAGAATGGGAAGAAGGAAGGGATGGGGGAGGGAGCAAAGCAGGTCAGAGGGAGGAAGTGAAGAAAAAAATTAAGGTGGGAAGGAAGGAAAAGGGGAGGGTGGGCTGAGATAAAGATAAAGGAAAGAAGGAATGTGGGAAGGGAAGGAGGGTAGTAGAAAAATAGGAAGAATGATGATGGAACAGAAGTAAGAGATAAGGAGAAAAGAAAAGTTTATAAATGATGAGTCAGTAGGAAAAGTGTTACATAAAGGAGAAAAATTGTGTGAGAGGGAGAAGCCAATAAGGAAATCAAATACAATTGTGTGTGAAGGAGATAAGATTAAAAAAGAAAGTTAATAGGGGTGACCAGGCCGGTAGGGGAGGGCGGTTAGGGGCATCAGGCAGGCAGGCAAGCAGGCAGAGTGGTTAGGGCAGGCAGGCAGGTTAGCGGTTAAGAACCAGAAGTCCTGGATTGTAAGAGTCCCCAAGAACTCCATATTGGAGAGGGTGCAGGTCAGGTTGAAGGACCATCCCCCCCACTCCCCACCCCTGTGCACGAATTTTGTGCACCGGGCCCCTAGTATAATATAATATATATATATATATATATATATATATATATATATATATATATATATATATATAACAAATAGGACCTCTTCAGTTATCTTTCCGAACCTGACTGTGAGTGACTTGCTTCACTGAAGTAGAACCAAGAGTCATAATGAAGAACAGGAGAAGGGATGACCCGCCCCTTATGCCCAGGCAGTGACAGCATCTCATTTCCCCTTGTTGTTGCTATTTAAGGTCCATGGGCACTTACTTGTGGCATCGCTCCCTCAGGAAGCCAGGTGGACAGAGTCCTGTGTGAAGAAGCAAGAGACATGAAAAAGCAAGGCGGCCTGAGATGTCCTGTGGTGTTGTGTGTTTATTTTTTTGACATTTTGATAGAAAGTGAAACTTGTCTCAAATGAAAAGAATAAAAGAAGGAACTAGATACACGCTGGCAGGAAATGGTTGTTGCGGGTGTACTCTGAAGGCCAGGATCCAGGGAGGTAGGCCCAGCTTATTTCAGAAGCTTAAGATACACCCCTGTGTTTCTCTTGCTGGCTCTCCTCGGCGAAGTGCCTATTTCCAGTAGGTTCTGCATCCCTCAGATCCAGCCAAGGAAACAACTGCTTAATATTTAAAGCAGAGAATTTAATGCAAGACATCCTGACATTGCTGAGATGCCAGATGAGATATTGAGGCCCCCCAGAGGCTGGCAGCTGAGAGAAACCATTTCCAAAGCAGGGAAGACGGTCTTCCTAGGCCCAGGGACTGAGGTGGCTCTGAAAGCTGCAAAGAAGATCCTGCTGGCCTCGGCATTGGGCCCTGGGAGAGCTACCCTGACTACACCCAGGCTCACTCTCCCCCAGTTTCCTACCCAGTGACCCCCAGTGACTGAAGCCAGCCAGAAACCAACCTGGGGAATGGGGCCTGCAGGGGGCCTCCCTGTGCTGGTAGCTGGCAGGAGAAGGGTGAGGAATGGGTCTGCAAGCACACAGGCCTGTGGTCTGGCCCAGAGGTGATTTTACTCTCTAGCTCTGGATGAGCACCTTGCACACTGCTTTTGCTGAACCTGCCGGCATGGGCCAGCTCTCCTGATGGACCTAGGTCTCAGTGCCCCGATGCCGGAGTTGGAGGGCCCTCCCTCCAGCTGTTTGCAAGTCGGAGGAACAAGCGTTTATGTGCACAGATGGTTGCAGTGCAGTCTCCCCAGCTCTTTGAAAGATGCTCCTAATTACAGAGCAGCTGAGAAGGCTGGAAGGTGAAGGGGTCAGTGGTTTGCAGCTCCCTGCAGGTGGACGGGGAGGAGGACAGGAGGTCCATGCTTGGCAGGGCAGAGTGGAGTGGATTTTCATTGAGGGGGACTGATTCTCCAGTGTTGGGAAGTGGGGAAAGAGAATGTGTGTGGGGGGTGTGGGGCTAGGATGAACCAGGCTGGGCACAGAGGAGGCAGTGCTACTGGAGAGGCTCTTGAAGGAGAGAACTTCGGATCCGGAGGCTGGCTGGATGGCAGAAAATGCAGTGTCTGCGCTGGCACTGGAGGATGCCGAGGAGCCGGGTTCAGCTTTTGTCCCTGGGTGATAGCCACTGCTCGGTCTCCTCAGGGACTCCCCTGTCTTTGGAACATCTGACCCAGCACTAAGCGAATCCAGGCACTAAGGGACATACACTTCCTTTGTGTGCTTTCCACTTGCTTCTGATTCTAGAAAATCCCCCAAATCAAGCAGAGCAAACAGTTTTCTTTTTCCTTTTTGCCAACAGGTGGAGCTGGAGCGGACCTTCACGTTTCGAAATTCCAAGCAGACCTACTCAGGGATTCCCATCATTGTGGCCAACATGGACACTGTGGGGACGTTTGAGATGGCAGCGGTGATGTCACAGGTAGGACTGTGGGCTTCTTCCCTCCGCTACTCACACTGGACCACTTGTCAGGAGCCCATCCTGGGCTTGTTGAGACTCAGGGAAGAGAAGAAAAGGGAGACACTTGGATCCTTGGCTGGGACGGAACTGTTTAGTTCTGAGTCTGATCCTTGTGGGAGGCACTTCTTTCCTTCCCTGCTTTTCAGTTAGAAAAAAAATGGGTGGAGTCTGGACTTGGCAGTCAGTGAGATGGCCTAGAGCAGTGGTTGTCAACCTTGGCTGCACATTAGGATCACCCGGGAATCTTTTTAAACTCCTGATTTCTGAGCTTCGTCCTCCGAAAATTCTGTTTCTTGTTATGGAGTAGGGCCACAACATTGGTAACAAAGAAACAGAATTTCCAGAGGATGAGGCCCAGAAATCAGGATTTTGAAAAGATTCCCGGGTGATTCTAATGTGCAGCCAAGGTTGAGAACTGCTGGCCTAGAGCCACATCCATTGCTTCCTTGAAGATGCCTGTGATAGTTTTGGAAATTAGAGCTACAGAAAGAAGGTGGACATTATGTCATATTGTAAAGTTAGCTGAATGCCATAATATGGAAGAGGGAGAGTGCCTTTAAATGAAGACACAACTGCTTCGTATGCTGTTTGTGCTATAGCGTTTATTACATCATGTAGAAAACACTCATTGAGCACTTTACATGCTAAACACTGGATATGATGATATAATGTTGTCACAGCTTCACTGGGTAGGTTCCTTTTACAGATGAGGAAACTGAGGCAGAGAGGGAGAGGAGAGAGAGTTTGGCCCAGGGCATTCGCCAAGTAGAGACAAATTCAAGATTCAAACCCAAACCGACTCCAGAATAAGGGATTTTGCCTGTCAATTTACACTGACAGATCCCAGTGCAAGCGCAAGGTCCCCCTTAACCAGTTACCAGCCTAATGTCCTGTGAATGGAGTAGCTAGTATCCTGGCCTTGGGAGAAGTAAAGGAAAAGCTTTCTGTGGGCAGGACCTGTGTCTCACGCAACTGTGTCCCAGGTGCAAGGCCCTCTATTCATCTGAGATACAGACATACACTTGTATGCGGGTGTGCACATCTATTTCCCCTGATAATCCTGCCAAGTGAAAAAAAATAAATCCAATTAGTTGAAAGAGCTTCTGGCTGTGGGCAGCAAGTCTAACCTCAGGAGGTGCTGGGAGTCATTATTAGTCAGTGATTAGCAGGAAGATCTTCAAACAAATTGTAAGCTCAAAACATGGCATAGGAGGTGGTCTGTCTGACTCCACGATCTGTCAGTTGTGTTATCTGTCAGCCCTCAGTCCCCACTGAGCTTTGGGCCAGAGGCTAATAAATTCATTGCTGAAGGAATTTGTATTTTTTCCTTCCCCATCTGTTCCTTGCTCTGCTCTGTGATCAGCCATTGCTACTAATGAATTACGTACTCGTGTAAAAGTAGGTGGAATCGGGGAGCAATAAATAGCCCTGGTTAATTCACATATCAGTTTATTACTCCATGAAAAACATACACCTTCTCATGCTCTTCCCATTTTCACGGGAAAGACTCCCCATTAATGAGACAGAATACACTGAAATAGCTCCCCATGCGTGGGTACTACGCAGTTTCTATTTCTGGGATCCTTTGAGCTAGTGCAAGTGGATGAAGTCATGGGATTTTAGAATGGGAAACTGCGGATGGAGAAAAGGACCAGAGAAGTGACGCGAGGCCGTGGTGTAGGGGAAGGAGCCTGAGCTCTGCAGTCCTTTGCCCCTTACTGGCCAAGCAATTGTGAAATCTCTTACATTTAAACTTCTTAAGCTCTTTACTGCCCGCAAAGCTAATATTAGTGTACAAAACTGTCCTGAGAAGTAAGTGAGATAACATATGCAAGCTGCTTGCACAAGGTAGGTACTCAATAAATGCCTTGATAGTCATAGACTTCCTATTATAATTTATATAATTTCCTTCCTAAGGGATACCCTCTGCCTGATGGGTTTAGCTTTTAGCAAGAAATGCTTATGTTGTGACCACAAGGAAAAGCTTTCAGGTATAAGTTGAGGTTCTCTTTGGTTCTCTCGGGTTGGCTAAGCAGAATTGGCCTTAAAGAGCCTCTTCTTATGGGCAGGGGACCTGCCCTTGGCCTAATACAGGTGGTCAGCAGGACAGGGCTCAGAACTCTCCCTCTTCCCTCCCCTGCCTCCTGGCAGAGCCTCCTAAATACTGATTGTGGTTTTTTCTGATCAGATTAGAATGGAAAATCCCTTTTGTGATTTCCCTGGCTTCACCTTTGTCTGTTTTTGGCTCCTAGGAGCATATTCAAAGCTAATTAAACATGACTGACAGGAGCCTCCGATGCTTTTGTATAGTTGGCTGACCCCCGCCTCCTCACCTTATAGAGGAAGGAAGCTCACTTGACTTCTCATCCTAACGGTGCTTTTTGTTTCCTAGCACTCCATGTTTACAGCGATTCACAAGCATTACACCCTGGACAACTGGAAGCTCTTTGCCACTGATCACCCAGAATGCCTGCAGGTATTTATTGCAAAGGGTAGAAAACCTTTGGGGTTGTCCAAAAGATTTGAATCAGCGGCAGATAGACACATGCACACACACACGCACACACACACACACCCTGAGAGAGCTGGGTAACCGCAGTAGTGGTCCCCCAGCCCCTCCCTTCATTGTTGCCAGGGATTTGCCAAGGAAATCTGTTCTGTATCCTGTTCTTGAAAGTATTAGGATTTACTTGCAAGGAGTGTCTGTGTTTCTCCCTTGAAAGGTGAAGTGTTATGGTATGAGAGTTTGGGGAAGACCTCTATTTCCTGCCAGGGGTAGATCCAATACAAACATTCCTCCTGGATGTAGGAAAACATCTAATTGCAGCAAGTTGTTTTGGAGTTGAATAAACAGTATGCCTGCTAGGAGGGCTATAATCAAAAGTCAGAGAGTAGCTAGTGTTGGCATGGATGCGGAGAGATTGGAACCCTCCTGCAGGGCTGTTAAGAAGGTAAACTGGTGCCATTGCTTTGGAAAAAAGTTTGGCAGTTCCTCCAAAAGGTTAAATTGTAAGAGTTACCATATGACTCAGCAATTCTAGTCTTAGTTATAGGCCTGAGAGAAATAAAAAAAAAATGTCCACACCAAAACATAGACAGCGATGTGCATAGCAGCATTGTTCATAATAGCCAAAAGGTAGAAGCAAGCCAGATATCATCAACTAATGGATGAATGAAAACTGGTATATCCACACAATTGAATGTTATTCAACTATAAAAAGTTCTGGCACATCTACAACTGGATGAGCTTTGAAAACATTTTGCTAAGTGAAAAAGCCAGATACAAAAGGCCACATATGATTGTTTACATGAACTGTCGAGAATAGGCAAACCTCTAGAGACAGAAAGTAGATTAGTGGTTGCTTGAAGGATGGGAGGGTTGGAGGGCGAGGCCCTAAAAGGTGTGAGAGTTTCCTTTTGGGGTGGAGAGGATGTTCTACCATTGATTATGATGGTGGTTGCACTGCTCTGAATGTACTAAAAACCATTGAACTGTGGACTTTAAATGGGTGAATTGGATGGTATGTGATTTTATCTCAATAAAGCTGTTATTTTTAAATTTTTTAAAAAATATAATTTATTGATTTTTTTACAGAGAGGGAGAGAGATAGAGAGTTAGAAACATCGATGAGAGAGAAACATCGATCAGCTGCCTCCTGCACAACCCCTAGTGGGGATGTGCCCGCAACAAGGTACATGCCCTTGACCAGAATCGAACCTGGGACCCTTGAGTCTGCAGGTCAACACTCTATCCAGGGAGCCAAACCAGCTAAGGCTGTTGTTATTCTTTTAAGGGACATTTGAAAATAACAAAAAGCCCCACTCTGATGTGCCTGAGTTCCTTCCTGGCACATGGTTGGTGCGGAGCCAGAGCCAGCAGAGAGTCCGCCTTGGAGACACTCTCCTCTGATCAGATTACCCATGATTGCAAAATGACTTCACAGTGGGCGGCTTTTGAGGTTGTGCTGGATTTCTATTCTTTCTTTCTTTCTTTCTTTCTTTCTTTCTTTCTTTCTTTTTTTTTTTTTTTTTTTTTTTTTTTTTTTTGCTATGTTTTAATTATGTGTGGATTTTGATTAATGAGAAGGTGGTTTTGGAGATAAAATAATTCTGGCTCAATAGCAAATCCTTCCTTTTTGACATACTGTGTTCACATGAACTATACTTGTTTCACCTTCTCTCTCCCTCTTCTCTGTTAGAAATCAGGAAGGCAATGACTTTGGGGCCGTGTGTGGTTAATTGGAACTTTGGTTTTCATGAACGAGTGAGGTCATTTTACCTATTACCCAGCCCCCACCAAACTAAAGGCTGATTTTTCTGAAAAGGGAAAATGTTAAAAACAGCAGCACTGAGAGAGATGGAAATGGAGGGGAAAATTTAAAAAGATAGCAAAGCTCTGGTGGGAGGGAAAAGATGTGTGGGTAGGGCCGCCTGGTCACACTGCCAACAGGAGTGAAAGAGGAGCAAACCCAGGAAACGAGTCGCATGAATCCTGTTACAGTTCTCTCATAACCACTAGGCTGTAGTTACGTTGTTGTGATTTTTGGGGGAGTAACAAGGATATTAACACTCTGTAACTGGGCATTTTCCCACCAAATCGTGTCGTAACGTGGGGCTTTTTTGACTTTTTCTCGCCAAAATTAGACTTTCCATAAAATATTCATATCTTTCTATCTATTTGATATTTTTCTATGAAACTTGCAGTGTTTTAGTTTAAAAAGAGGTCTCTATTTATTTACTTTGCAAAATATGTGTTATTGTATTTTTTATGTACACAAAATTACTACATTCTAGGTAAACATATAAAAAAAACTCTTTCACAATGAAAATAATTTTATTTATACAAAATTACAATTTTTTTTGAAATTTTCAACAGATCTTATAAAAAAAACTATAACCTAATAGTGCTTCACTGTGTGGTAGCGTTCGAAACCCTTTCCTTTGTGCAGGGGTACTTTACAAAACTTGCACATGTACCGCGTTTCACTGTGTAGTTTATGAGCGGCACACACACGACAATGATGTAAAACATTTTTATTTTTGCCGGTTCCAACTAGAGGTTCCAATGTATGTTTCCCCATGTCCATTGATAGTCTCCCTGGTGGATCTGATTTTACTCATTTCCTGCAAAAAATGTGTTAATATATGTCCCTCCTCAGTGGTGTAAGGATTAGAGATAACAAGTCAAAATCTACTCTAATAAAAGAGTAATATGCAAATTAACCATCACTCCAAGACACCTAAGCCACGCCCACCAGCCAAGCCACACACGCCAGCCAATCAGAGCGATAGTATGCAAATTAACCCATCAAAGATGGCAGTTAATTTGCATACACAGGAGAGCCAAGTAGAAGGGAGCCAAGCAGTGGAGAAGGGAACAGAGCTGAGGTAGCAGAGATGGTGAAGAAGGGAAGGAGAAGGCGGGGAGAGCCGAGGCGGCAGAGATGGGAGTTGAGGCGGCAGAGATGGGAGGGAGCCGAGGCGGGCTTCTCTCCCCTCTCTGCTTCGCTCTGGCTCAGGAAGCCCTATTCTTGCAGGAATCTTCCTGCAACAGGCTACTAGTATTCTTATAATCTTACAAAGGTGAGATGCCGACTCTGGGCACAGTCCCATGGCTTAGTTTCACGGAGGCATAAATTACTAAACACAGGTCTTTTCCCAAAGAGCATCTTTCCGAGAAGCTGGTTGGGGGTTGGAGGGTGCTGGTGCTGTGGAGGTTGGGGAGGGAGGATCACAGGAGGGGTGCAGTGGCTTCAGATGTAAACGTATCCAAGTGCAGTTGGGGAAGGATGCTTTCAGGCTCCCTTGTCTTCGAGCCTTTTAACAGGAACACTGAGATTTACAGCTCTTTGGGTTACGATTTGCATGTTGTATTAGAATTGTATTGAGAGTAGAAATGAAAACAGAGAAGGGTTTTATCAGGGGAGGTTTAGACACCTTTCCCTCCCTCCTCCGGAGTCCCAGAGTGAGATGCTGGGGTGATGGCCACAGTGCGGGTGTCAGGAGGCCCGAGGTGCCTGGCCTCCCCATCATTCCTGCTGCCTTTCCTCTCCGCCAGGAGGAGGGGAATTTGCACCAATGGTTCCATGATTCAGAGTCCCACATAGTGAGCTGAGGACACGTGAACACACACCACAGACAAGGTTTCCTGACTATTTAACACACTATTGGCTAGAACCATTTGTGGCCGAGGGCCAGGGTCAAGGATACATGCAGTTTAACGGTGGGAAAGAGCAGGGGCAGAGTTTAGATGACGTAATGAAGGAATTTCTTCACCTCTGCTGCTGCCTGGTTCTCAGGCAGGGCCACTCTGCGCAGGTCTGATCAGGGTAACTGACCTCCGAGGGTCACTGTGCTGTCCCCAGAACAGGCGAGTGGATGAAGACAGGGTCTAGCTTCTGAAGAGTTCTCACTGTCCGTGTCTCCCCCCTCTTGGTTTCTGTTCGGTTCAGCACGTAGCCGTGAGCTCCGGCAGTGGGAAGAATGACCTGGAAAAGATGAGCAGCATCCTAGAAGCTGTGCCACAGGTTAAGTTTATTTGCCTGGATGTGGCCAATGGCTATTCAGAGCACTTTGTGGAATTCGTGAAACTCGTCCGTGCCAGATTTCCAGAGCACACCATTATGGTAGGTATGGTGGAACCTTCTGGAGCTGGGGAAGCAAGGAGGGGTGCCTGGTGTGTCGGGAGCTAGGTGCTCTGCAGAGCTCTTGGTGCCTTCTCATTGGAAGACTGGTTGAAAACCACTGGACACAATGGAAGCTGTGGAAGCCCTGAAACCTGGCTCTCCTCTGTGAAAAGCGCAGTCCAGGCCAGCAGCGTAGGGTGTGGCTCCTTAGCTCTGCTTAATATCATCACATGTTTCTTACCCTGTGATACCTTTAAACAAAGGTCTTTGTCACCTTATCAAAGAACAGTTTGTTTGTGTGTGTTTTTTCAAATTATAAGAGCAAGTTTGTTTAGAAAGTGACAGAGGTAATAGAAGTGAGCCAGCTGGGCTGCGTAGGCTCAGGAAACAAGTTACAGAGGCAGAAGGAGGGCACCTAGGAGCTGAGAGAGAGAAAGGCAGGGTCATGTGCCGGGGGGGGAAGATGGACAGGAAGGGAGGGAGAGCCAAAGTGCACATTCTTACAAATGAAAAACCCACTGGAACGGCTTCAGTGTAACCTGCTCTGCCAGCCGCGCCCGCCCCTCCTTACAGTAGCCGGCTCTCCTGTGAGAGTTGAGTCCACAGTAGGAACATGTCACGGTTGTCAGCTGTTACTTGTAAATCATTTGGGGTATTGTTTTATCTAGGATCTTTATTCTTGACCTTTCCTACCTTTTTTTTTTTTTTTTTTTTTTTGTATTTTCCTAACCATCAGTACCTTCACTACTTAGAATATGTATTTGTTATTGCTGGGAAGTGTGGATTTTCAGGAAAAGGAACTAGAAACTCTAAAGTTAAATTTGGGTTTTTGGGAAATCTATATTGTAGTTATGTGTATCTTTACTGGTCTTAATTAACATGGCAATTATAGCTTGACCACTAGATAAGTTACCTAAATCTCCTTTTTAAATCCTGTGATCCTCACATTTGATCATTGTATTGAAGTTCGGAGACAGGAGTTATTTCTATTGGGGGAGTTAAGTCTTCTGTTAAGAATTTCCAGGGATTTTTAAGGTAAGTATTTTTATGTTTTTTAATCACATGAGAAGAAAGGATCAAGAATTGTGCCAAGGTCAGCCAGCTGTATGGAGTCACAAGCTGGGTAGGAAACAAGATTCATTTTATCTTCCGTAAAAGTGCTTCCAATGTCATTGCTTTTTTTTTTGATGAGAGTAATAGCATTTATTGAGTGCCTACTGTGTTCCAAAAGGTTTACATCTATTCCCCCACCTCTTCTTCACATTTTTGTAAAGAGTAAAAACTGTTGTCCCAAACTTATCACAGATGAGGAACTCTCACCCAAGGATATGTTTATTGAATTTTAAAGAGAGGAAGGGGGAAGAGAGAGAGAAATATCAATGTGTGAGAGAAACATCAATTGGTTGCCTCCCCTACATGACCCTCCTAGAGATTGAACCCAAAACCCTGACCAGGAATCGAACCCACAGCCTTTTGGTATAAGAGATGATGCTCCAACCAACTGAGCCACCTGGCCAGGGCCAGATGAGGAATCTTAAGCTCTTATTTCATTCTTTTTAAAAAATATATATTTTATTGATTTCAGAGAGGAAGGAAGAGGGAGAGAGGGAGAGAGAAACATCAATGATGAGAGAGAATCATTGACTGGCTGCCTCCTGCATGCCCCCTACTGGGTATCGAGCCCACAACCCAAGCATGTGTCCTTGACTGGAATCGAACCTGGGACCCTTCAGTCCGCAGGCTGGCACTCTATCCACTGAGCCAAACCAGCTAGGGCTTATTTCATTCTTATACTTTGAAATTTTCACAAGGTTATAAGAACATTAAGCAGCAAAGCTGGGATTTGAAGCCAGGTTGTTTTGAATGCAACACCTATGGTGTACCCTTGAGGCTGGTAATGTGCCCCTCCTCATTAACTTCAGTGATGAGGTTCCTTTCTTCTAGGCCATGTGCATGTGACCAGTTTCCTGTTATGTGTTCTGAGGAGGTTGACCTTGTATCTGTGTGCACTGGAGGGTGACCCTTTATCATGACACAAGGATAGGAGGTCATGGGGCCTCAACTGGCTCTTTTATCCCTAACCCTCTGGGTAACTGTTTCTTAGGAAGAGAAAATGGAAAGCTGGACTCCAAGGAGGGCAGACGCCCTGCCCCAGCTAGGCCTGGGAGCCCTCATCAGCATTTAGTATTAAACAAAAATTCTGTGAATCAACACCTGGGTGGTAGAAAGAGAATGACACATATTTGTTGACTAGGAGAGGAGTCTTTCGTTTTTCCTTCTAGAGAATGAGGAAAAGGCAGGCCCAGGTGGCTGCTGACATTCGTATCTGAGGTAGTGGATCTGATCTTTCCAGAGATTTCCATTTCACCTCTAGTGTTGTTGTTGCTTTTTCATCCTCACCCAAGGAGGGTGTGTGTGTGTGTGTGTGTGTGTGTTTATTTATTTAAAGAGAGGAAGGGACAGGAAGAGAGAGAGAGAGAGAGAGAAACACCGATGTAAGAGAGAAACATTGATTGGTCGCCTCCTGAATTACCCCAACTAGGGATCAAACCTACAACCTAGGTGTGCCCTGACCAGAAACTGAACCCACACCTTTTGGGTGTATGGAACAACCAGACCAGGGCTCCTGTAAGGCTTTAGTGGCCCTGCAGATACAAGGGACTAAGAAACTTGGGAAGTTGTGCTTTATATGTATCGGGTTTGGGTATAAGTACTGGGTTTGGGTATTTAAGTGTTAGCTACGAATGTTTAGGAATCAGAAATTTCATGGATTTAATGAGTCAACCTAGTGGCTTCAGTTCTTTCCATTTAGTAATGAGAGGCCTGGTGCATGACATTCAGTGCACTGCTGGTGGGGGGTGGTGCTCAGCTGGCCTGTGCCATTTTGCAGTCTGGGACCCTTCAGGGGATGTCCGCCTGCTGCGGAGGTGAGAGAGGCCAACCATGAGCCCAGCTTCTGGCTGAGCGTCACTCCCCTTGTGGGAACACACTGACCACCAAGGGGAAGCTCCTGCATTGAGCATCTGTCCCCTGCTGGTCAGTGCGTGTCATAACGACTGGTCATTCCACCCTTCAGTCTATTTGCATATTAGTCTTTTATTCTATAGGATTCTTTTTTAAAAAATGTATTTTATTGATTTTTTTTACAGAGAGGAAAGGAGACAGAGAGTTAGAAACATCGATGAGAGAGAAACATTGATCAGCTGCCTACTGCACACTCCCTACTGGGGATGTGCCCACAACCAAGGTACATGCTCTTGACCGGAATCAAACCCAGGACACTTCAGTCCACAGGCTCTATCCACCCAGCTAAACCGGCTAGGGCTTATATAGGATTCTTGTATTAAATAGTGAGTTATGTCCTACATACGGAAAAGTGCATAACACATGGAGATTTCATAGTCTTAAAGTAACAGTACTTCAGTTGTTTCCCTTAGCATAATACCCTCTAGGTTCATCCATTACCCTAAAATTCATATGGACCTACAGGAGACCACACATGTCATACCTTGAGACAGAAGAACAAAAGTGGAGGTGTCATGCTCTCCAGGTCTCTGGGCTTTAGAAAACTAAGTACACCTTTTTAATATGAATCAAGCAGGCTAATGATCGGTAGCAGTTATCTGCAAATTGGCAGGTGAGGTGGTAGGTGTATAATTAAAATGTATAATTAAAATTCATTGTTGAATGGTGTTTATTCAATGTTATAAATACCCACCCCAAAAATCCAAGAGGGAAAAAAATATATTTCAAATGCAAAAGGTCTATAGCACTGAATGAAAAATCATCTTTTTCCTTCCTTTCCCTTTTGTAAACTTTATAATTTAAAAAGTAATGAGGTATGAAAGAAAGGGAATATGGCTATCGGTACACATAGATAAAAAATAACAATTGGTGTACTCAGAGGGCCAGCTGATACCTCACAGAGTACAAATTCATTACCAGAAAATTCCTTGAATGTACATATCTGTGCATGTTACTTCTCATAGCAATGAGCTACAATTCAATGTCTGCACTTTTAGTGCAGTCAATACATTTGCTAATGCAAAATAGTCACTTCTGTCAGCAATGCCAAATACAGTGTTATTTAAAAAGTACTGCCTTGCCCTAACCGGTTTGGCTCAGTGGATAGAGCGTTGGCTTGCGGACTCAAGGGTCTCAGCTTCGATTCCGGTCAGGGGCATGTACCTTGGTTGTGGGCACATCCCCAGTGGGAGGTGTGCACGAGGCAGCTGACTGGTGTTTCTCTCTCATCGATGTTTCTAACTCTCTATCACTCTTCCTTCCTCTCTGTAAAAAAATCAATAAAATATATTTAAAAAATAATAAATAAAAAGTACCACCTTCGCTGGAATGGCTCAGTGGGTAGAGCATCGGCCTGTGGACTGAAGGATCTTGAGTTCGATTCCAGTTAAGGGCACATGCCTGGACTGAGGGCTTGATCCCCAGTGGCGGCCGTACAGGAGGCAGCCAATCAATGATTCTCTTTCATCATTGATGTTTCTATCTCTCTCTCCTTCACCCTTCCTCTCTAAAATCAATAAAAAGATTTAAAAAAATAAAATAAAAGTACCTATCAAAAATGTGTGGACAGTACAAGCATGAACTAAGATGCTTGAGAACAGAAACCAGCACCAGTTCTCTCACTGACCACACTAATGTGTTTCAGGGCCTGTTTGTAAAAAACACTAAGATTAGAGTTTAGGATCAATGTGCAAATTAATGTTAATGTTAATAAAACATTAGTTGAGTACATGTTAGGTACCAGTAGCCAATAACAGAGGTCTAATAATTCCTTACCAATAGGTATTCTAACCACTTTCCCAAATGCAACTGATTTTCCTTAAGAAAAAAATCAGTTGATTCATGTATTTCATTCTGTATTCTTTTAAATGAAAATAAACAACTTATTTAACTGCTTAGTTTAGCACCAAGATGACTATCACGCAGTTTTGTAAAAATGTAATTATTTAAATTGTGAATGGGTTAGAATCAGTCTTAATGCAAATGTTCTCCAGTTAATTTATTTTGAGTGGAGGGAGTGTGTGTGTGTGTGTGTGTTGCGGGGCAGGGTGGCTTTGTGCTAGCAGGCCTGACTCTTCTTCCCTCACTAGGTTAGAAAGCAGAAATCTCCATTCAGGGTCTGCCTTTAATCATTTCACTCCTGTCTTGTAGAATTCAGAAGGCTGAATATTTTTGACCCCACCTTACTGCTTATTAAAAAAAATAAAACTCAAAATAAAGAAGCCGATTGGAACCCCCAGCCAGAGCATTCTATTTGCATCCTCTGGACAGCTGGCCACTAGCCGTAGCTCCCAGCTGGTCCCACTATGGTTGAGCAAGCTGCCTGTGTCCCACTCATTGGGCAAGCACCAGGGACAGAGGGCAGCGTAGGAAGGAGCCAGGCTGGGAGGACAAGGAAAAGGGGTTTTTGCTAGTGCGGAGCCGGGTGTTGCTATGGGGGATGAGTCTGGGAGGGGGAGATGGGTAATGAGTTCCCACGGCCCTCTGGGCAGCCATCAAAAGTAAGTGCCTCTCCAGCGCCTGCTGGCTGGCCCAGGTTGTGCTGTAGGTATTCTTGTTGGTTTCCCCAGCAATGACCAGGAGAATTTGGCAAGGTGGGTGTTTATTCCTCAGCCATTCTTTGCCTGTGCTGACCCCTGAAATCTGTGATTCATTTGGAAACCCCCAATGCTCTGAGTGTCCCCAGTTCTTGGAAACATCGTTTCTCTTACAGTTGGGCGGCATTGTGAGGCTGCAAGACCGTTTGTCCAGTGCTTTGGACCGAAAGGAATATAATAGGGGCGCTGAGTGTTACGATTGTTGCAGTGCAGGGAGCAGAAAGGGTGCTCAGAAGTGTCTTGGCAGGGGCTGGCATTCTGGGGTCTGCGTTGAGAGCAAGGGCTTGTTGCTCCCTTTGCCCAGTGCGCCCTGCATTTTCAGGTACAGCATTTTCTCTTGCCTTTCATCTCGGGTGGGCGAGCCTTGCCACAGGTAAGGAGGAGAAGCAGGTAGGTTCACAGAACATCTTTGGCAGAAAAGGGTCCCCTAGGGGTGCTGGCTGTTAGAAGAGTGTAACATGTGGGTAGATTCCAGTTGCTGTGGGAAAAGGCACTGGCATGAGGGAGTCTTTGAGTAAGAATAATAGCACCTATCCTATATAATAAAAGCCTAATATGCAAATTGTCCCCTCTGGTGGTGGTTTGACCAGGAGTTTGACTGGCAGTTCAACCACTCGCTGTGACATGTGCTGACCACCAGGGGGTGGCGCAGAACATAGTCGGTGGCAGTGGAAGTGCTGCTGGCCCCAATGGGCCCCAATGAGAGTAGGACGACAGTGGGATGGTGGAACAGGTGAGCAGGCGGCGCCAGGTCAAGGCGGGTGCAAGCAGGGGCTTGATTGCCCAGCCGATCACCCCGCAGACAGCAACCAGTGGCAGCAGTGGGGGGAGGGACCACCGCCCGGGCTTCCAGGCCCTGAGGGAACTGGGCAGGGTGCTCCGCAGGTGGGATGGTGGAGCAGGTGAGGGGGTGGCGCCAGGCCAAGGTAGGGTGCCAGGCAGGACTGTGGGGCTGCAAGGCTGGGGGCTCAAGCTGGGGCTCGATCTCTGCAGGCCACCCCAAGAGACCCCACCCATGCATGAATTCGTGCACTGGCCTCTAGTCCTGTATAATAAAAGCCTAATATGCAAATTGTCCCCTCAGCAGGGAGTTCGACCAGGGGATGGGGTCAGCCAGCCAATTGCCTGCAGCCCCTCCTCCTGGCCTGTCCCGCCCTGGCTGGTGGCGGCTGCAGGTGGCTGGGGGAAGGAAGGCCCTGACTGGCAGCCTGCAGCTGGCAGCCACTAGGGATCTTACCCATGCACCAATTTCATGCAGTGAGCTTCTAGTCTAAACTAATAAAAGCGTAATATTGAAATTAACCGTCCCTTTGGGATGCCTAAGCCATGGCCACCAGCCAATCAGAGCAACTGTATGCAAATTAGCCCAGGCAAGATGGCAGAGGCCGCAACCCAGGGATCCAGCAGAGCAGAGGGAAGACCTCTGCCTCAGGATCCAGGCCACAGCACAGGGCGGGAGGAGCGAGCCAGCCGGTAAGCTCTTCCTGTGTGCCCCACCCCTTGGGTGGGGTGGGAAGAGCGAGCCGAGCTGGCGCCAAGGGGGCAGGACCAGCTGAATGACCTGGAGGCCGCGGCCTGCAAAGCCCCCGATGGCCAGGGCACATGCACTGAGGCTTAAGCCTCCGGTGCGTGTGCCCTGGTCATGGGGCGCTTTGCAGGCGGAAGCTGGTGGGCGGGACCAGCACTGCTATCCAGGGGAGACAAGCTGTGCCATTGGTATCCCCGAATGGAGAGGTGGATGGTCCAGAGGTGGAGGTGCTCCTGCTTTGCTGCTGCAGTGCGGGGCTGCATGGGCAGCTGCCACCTGGCTGGGGCTGAGCCCTGAGCTGGGGGTTAATGACCCCTCCCCATGGAAGCTTTATTGAAGGAAGGTGGGCTGCTCCCTCTCTCACACACACACCGCCTCCTGGGCCCACTCTCTTGCCAGCTCCATTTTCTCTGCCACAGGGGTAGGGGTCTCCTGTGAGAGGCCCTGTCTCCCTTCAGAGCTGGGGTGAACCCCCGAGGAGAGCCAGGAGATGGAGATATGGGCAGGGGGCAGGGCAGAGGGAGCAGCAGTCTGGGAGAGTTTCGGGGGAAGTAACCGGGTGGGGGAGGGGTGGAACAGGATGGAGGGAAGAACTTTATAAAAGAGTCAGTGGACAGCAGAGTTAAAAAAAGAGGATGTATGAGGGAACTGTAGGGCCTATAATGAAAACCAAGTATAGTTGTGTACTGGGGACAGATTTTAAAAGAAGTCAGAAAAGAAAAAAAGATAAATGATAGTGGATAATTAGGCAGGTAGATAGATAGGTATTAAAACAGTGGAAGTAGGAAGAGAAGAATGTATGGCAAAGGTAGGATGAGAGAAAAAGAGGGAGGGAAGAAAAGTTATAAAGGGGGAGCTGATAGAGATTAAAAGGAGAATGGGAAGAAGGAAGGAATGGAGAAGGAAGCAAAGCAGGTCAAAGGGAGGAAGTAAGGAAAAAATTAAGGTGGGAAGGAAGGAAAAGGGGAGGGAGGAATGGGGTAAAGATAAAGGAAAGAAGGAATGTGGGAAGGGAAGAAGGGTAGTAGAAAATTAGGAAGAATGATGGTGGAACAGAAGCAAGAAATAAGGAGGAAAGAAAAGTTTATAAATGATGAGTCAGTAGGAAAAGTGTTACATAAAGGAGAAAAATTGTGTGAGAGGGAGAAGCCAATAAGGAAGTCACATACAATTGTGCGTGAAGGGGATAAGATTAAAAAAGAAAGTTAATAGGGGTGACCAGGCTGCCAGGGGAGGGCAGTTAGGGGGATCAGGCAGGCAGGTTAGCGGATAAGAACCAGAGGTCCTAGATTGTGAGAGTCCCCAAGAACTCCATATTGGAGAGGGTGCAGGTCGGGCTGAGGGACCGCCCCCCCCCATGCACGAATTTTGTGCACTGGGCCCCTAGTCTTATCTAATAAAAGTGTAATATTGAAATTGACCATTTCTTTGGGATGCTTAAGCCACGCCCACCAGCCAATCAGAGCAGCTGTATGTAAATTAACCCAGCCAAGATGGAGGCCAGCTGAGTAAACAGGCAGCTTCCGTTGCAGGCGTAGTAAAACTGTTTGCCAGCTGCTGGGTTTCTCCTGGCTCCAGGCAACAACATATTTGCAACATTGTCTCAATCATAGAAGCCTCAGAGTTGAAGCAAACAGCAGTCCTGTCTGCGAATACTAAGGCAACATTATCTCAATTATAGAAGCCAAGCAGACAAGAGGCTTTGTTACCTTTGTTACCTGCCTAGGCCTCGGCTTAAAGGAATAGTATATCAATTATAGAAGATAAACAAACCCCAGAAACCTGCTTCCAGCCAGCCTTGCTGGGACATTGGGTCATTGGGAGCTGTGGGCAGCCTGAAAGCCTAAAAACACCCCTTAGCCCGTCACCCAGGCTGGCCACACTCCAATAGGGTGAGGGACCCCACTGGGGGGCTTGGCCAGCCTGCAGACAGTCATCAGCCCCTCACCCAGGCTGGCCAGATACCCCAGTAAGGACCTGAACCCTGAAGAGACTGTGGCCAGCCTGCAAACAACCATCAGTCGCTCACCCAGGCTGGCCAGGTACCCCAGTAGGGGCCCCAAACCTGAAGGGACTGTGGGCAGCCTGAAAGTCTGAAAATGGCTCTCAGGCCTGCACCCTGGCTGGCTACCCCACAATGGGGTGAGGGATCCCACTGGGGGGCTTGGCCAGCCTGCAAACAGCCATCAGCCCCTCACCCAGGTTGGCCATGTACCCCAGTAAGGACCGAAATCTAGAAGGGACTGTGGGCAGCCTGAAAACGCCCCTCAGCTCCTCACCCAGGCTGGCCAGTTACCCCAGTAATGACCCAAAACCTGAAGGGACTGTGGGCAGCCTGAAAGCCTACAAACGGCCCTCAGCCCCTCACCAAGGCTGGCCACCCCATGGGGTCAGGGTCCCCACTGGGGGGCTTGGCCAGCCTGCAAACAGCCATCAGCCCCTCATCCAGGCTGGCCAGGCATGCCAGCAGGTGGACATCCCCAGAGGGGTCCCAGACTGTGAGAGGGCACAGGCTGGGCTGAGGGACCTCCTGAGAGCACAAATTTTTGTGCACCGGGCCCCTAGTAGTATTTAATAATGTGAAACTTAGTCTAAGGTCAAGGAACTTTTCAAGAATGACAGAGCCTGGAGTTTGGAGTCAGGCAGCCTGTCACGGGTCCTGTGATCTTTTCCTTATGCCACATTGTTTTCTAAGACAACTTGTACTAAAATAGACATTCCTCCAGCCTGCCCGCCTGCCCACTCAGGCTGGGTGGGCCAGTGAGGTCCCCAAATTGGATCTGAGAGATCTTTTGTGCTGGTGGCTCTTTCTGACCTGGTCCTAGGAAGAGGTAGGTCTGTGACACCTAGGCTGTTCAGATTAGACCGGCACCCAGCTCAGCACCATGGGGAAAGCCAGGTCAGCCACTATTGGCTGGTCCTGTGGGCAAATCCAGCCTGCAGCTGTGCTCCGACCCCTGCCTGACACCTGCCTTGTCTTTCCTTAGGATTTTTCTTGGAAAAGGGCCTCAGAGGAGCCAATAAAATGTTGGTAGAGAAGTTATCGTTTAATGGGAACAGAATTTTCATTTCGGATGATGAAAGAGTTCTGGAGCTGGATGGTGGACATGGTTGCACAATAATGTGAATGTACTTAATTATTAAAAAATAGCTGAAACAATAAATTTTATGTTATATATATATATATATATATATATATATATATATATATATATATACGCACACACACACACACACACACTAGGGGCCCGGTGCACAAAAATTTGTGCACTCGGGGTAGAGGGAGTCCCTCAGCCCGGCCTGTGCCCTCTCACAGTCTGGGACCCCTCAGTGGATGTCCTATGATGGCCCCAGTCTGCCAGGCGCCTTTTGTGTGTGTGTGTGTGTGTGTGTATGTGTGTGTGTCGCCACTGGGGACCTGCCCCCAGCCGCATCTGAGGCTCGGAGCAGTCCTCCTGTGTGTGTCTACCTGCCGGGGGCCTGCCCCCAGGCACACTGTGGAGGCTTGGAGCAGGCACCCCCTCTATGTTGATCTCTCAGACTCTTGCCCTCCCCTGCATGTTGTTCTCTTTT
>PVJC01031956.1:0-20226 GCA_004026665.1 Murina feae | reverse complement strand
AGGATGCCAACCCACCTGCCATACCCTCTCCCCCACACACATCAAAAAGTATGTTTCTCCTTATTTTTTTTTAACACTAGGGGCCCGGTGCACAAAAATTTGTGCACTCGGGGTGGAGGGAGTCCCTCAGCCTGGCCTGTGCCCTCTCACAGTCTGGGACCCCTCAGTGGATGTCCTATGATGGCCCCAGTCTGCCAGGTGCCTTCTGTGTGTGTGTGTGTGTGTGTGTGTGTGTGTGGCCACTGGGGACCTGCCCCCAGCTGCATCTGAGGCTCGGAGCAGTCCTGCTGTGTGTGTCTACCTGCTGGGGACCTGCCACCAGGCACACTGTGAAGGCTTGGAGCAGGCACCCCCTCTATGTTGATCTCTCAGACTCTTGCCCTCCCCTGCATGTTGTTCTCTTTTTTGAGCTGTGGCCAGGGCTGGGTGCTACCTACCTCCCAAGTTTGCCTACTGCCCAAATTCCTCCAGCCACCAAAAGCAGGGAAAACCCTGCCTCGTGGTCAGGCCAGCCTTTTCCTGCTCCCTGATCCCCGGAAGGGACCTGGGAAGCTGCCACGCAGGCCGCCAACTCTTTCCCACTCACCCATCCCCTGCTGCCTTCCTTTCCCACTTCCCGGTGCCGCCAAGGGGTCTGGGGAGCTGCCAAGCAGGACCCCGGCCCCTGCAGCCTTGCTTTCCCGCTCCCCAGTGCCCCGCAAAGGGCCTGGGCAGCCGCCAAGCAGGCCGAGACCCCCCCCCGCCACCTCTTTCCCGCTCCCCATCCCACCACCTTGCTTTCTCGCTCCCTGGTGCCCTGCAAGTGGCCTGGGAAGCCCACCAAGCAGGCCACTGACCCCCCGCTGCCTCTTTCCCACTCCCCGGCCCGCCACCTGGCTTTCCCACTTCCTGGTGCCCTGCAAGGGGTCTGGGAAGCCCACCAAGCAGGCCACTGACCCCCTGCTGCCTCTTTCCCGCTCCCCAATGCCCCTCCAAGGGCCTGGACAGCTGCCAAGCAGGCCGCCAACCCCCTGCCACCTCTTACCTGCTCCCCGATGCCCCGCAAAGGGCCTAGGAAGCCCACCAAGCAGGCCGCCAACCCTACCACCTCTTACCCGCTTCCCGATGCCCTCCAACCCTGCCGCCTCTTTCCCAGGGTCCTGGGTCCTGCGCTGTTCCACCCTGCAGCCACTCTGTGCACTCGGGAAGTCCCTCAGCCCGGCCTGTGCCCTCTCACAGTCTGGGACCCCTCTGGGGATGTCCACCTGCTGGCGTGCCTGACCAGGCTGGGTGATGGGCTGATGGCTGTCTCCAGGCTGGCCAAGCTCCCCAGGAACGTCCCTCACCCCATTGGGTTGTGGCTAGGCTGGGTGAGGGGCTGATTGGCGCTTTCTGGCTTTAAGGCTGCCCACAGCTCCCAATGACCCAATGTCCCAGCAAGGCTGGCTGGACGCAGGTTTCTGGAGTTTATCTCCTATAATTGATGCTGTTCCTTTAAGGCCTGGGGTTTGTTTATCTCCTATAATTGATACACTGTTCCTTTAAGCTGAGGTGGGCTGAGGTAAGGGAACCTCCTCTGCTTCACCTCGCAGAGCAGGTCTATAATGAGACTTTGTTACTCTTAGTAAGGCAGGCCAGGTGCTGTTCCCTTCAGCTCCGGAGGATTCTATGATTGTTACATTATTGAAACGTTTCGGAGCCTGCCCGCCAAGGGCAGAAAACAGTTTTGCTCTCATTCCTGCTGCAACGGACGCTGCCTAAACGTTTACTCAGGTCCATGAGTGGCAGCTGCCATGTTGGCTGGGCTAATTTGCATACAGTCGCTCTGATTGGCTGTTGGGCGTCCCGAAGAAACGGTTAATTTTACTATTCCACTTTTATTAGTTTAGATAGCAATTCATCATATAGGCTTTTTAAATTTTTACATTTTTTAATCCTCACTCGAGGAAATTTTTCCATTGATTTTAAAGAGAGTGGGAGGGAAAGAGAGAGAAACATTGATCTGAGAGAGACACATCAATTGACTGCCTCTGGCATGCACCCAGACCAGGGACCAGGCTGGGGAGGAGGTACTCGATCGGAATCGAACACAGTCTGCAGGCCAACGCCCTCTCCACTGAGGCTAGAGCTGTATCTCTTGATTCTTGAGGTGAACTCCAAAATTGTCAAATTTTTATGTGCTCAATTTGTATTTACTCATATGACAACAGATTGTGCTTATTTCTTTTTTTATTCTAGTTAAAACTTTTTTAAATTAAAAAGCAATCTATGGTGGTTAGTCATGTCCTAGGCTGGGGAATCTTCACTGACAAAAGTCAATTTAATTGAGCCTATTGTCTTTTTGCATCTATGATCCATTTATTCTTTTTCAAGTGCAACTTTATTCAAATATAAATCAAGAGCTGCACATAGAGAATTGTCAAGTTTTCTTACGAAGGGAAAAGTTTGCTTCATTTCCTCTTTTCTACCAACCTTTGATTTTTACTTTTTTTCTTTTTATTTTTTAAGCTTAAATACATCTATGGGGTTTATCCACTAATAAATAGCACTGATGATAACCTCAGGGGGCTCTACTTCCCCACCCACACCCAACTCTACTTTTCTCTGTGATGAACTTACACCTACAGTGAAGGGCGACACTACACTTTTTCTAATACATTCATCAACCAGCTGCCTCCTGTATGGATCGCTAGCCCTTTTCTGGAGCAGCTTAGCCTTCAGAATTTCTTGGGGCCGTCCAGATCACGCTGGAATAGGGGAGAGGTGGGGGAGGACAGCCCTGAAAGTACATGCCATGCATTGAAAGACCACTCTAATCAACCCCTTTTCTAACCGTGATTTTAAAAGTACACTGAACAGATGGACGAGAGGCTGAGTGGTTCTGTTCAGCCAGCTGCTTCGCTTTACTTCGTTATCTACAGTCGGATCTTTACTTTTTGGGATCACTACACATTTCTGACTCTGCTATATTACACTGCGTAAATATTTAGAAGAAATAATTCCTTTCAAGGATCTAAACTTCCACTGTTGTTATGGCAAATGAACCTGTTTATGCTATGTTCGTTAAGTAACAGCAAGCCTACAAGAACCCAGGAATTTACTAACGTATGTGGTACACAAACATCACAATCGTGAAGCTTCTCGTGGGGACCAGCAGGAACATGAAAGGCCAGTTTATTTTTACTCCCACCGCCCTGTAATTTCCTCTAACTCTCCAACAACGGCCCTTAATTCAAACCTTCTCTACAGCTACAGCAACAGGGTCAACTGAATGTACATAAAACTGTACCCAAAACCATCCGTGTCTCTATTTAACTTAATCCTTGACTCAGAGCAGTGGTTCTCAATATTGATCCTGCGTCAGAATCTGCTGGAGGCTGTTGAAACACAGATTGCTGGGCCCACCCCCATAGTTTCTGGTTCAGTGGGACACAGAATTTTCATTTCTAACAAGTTCTCTGCTGATGCTGATGCTGCTGGTCCTAGGACCACTGGTTCAAGGTTGTTAAGGCACGACTTACATTTTATAAAAGGCACTCATCTTAAGTATAATTCAACGGTTTTTAATAAGTGGTATACAACCATCCCCCAAATCCAATCTCAGAACATTTCTGTCCCCAAAAGATCCTTTTATGCCCATTTGTAGCCCTCATTCCACTGCCAGCCCCAAGAATCCACTAACCTACTTTCTGTCTCCGTATATTTACCTTTTACCTTACATTTCATATAAATGCAATCATAAAATATGTGGTCTTTTCTGTCCTGTTTCTTCACTTAGCATAATGTTTTTAAGATTCATACGCATTGTTAGGATCAACACTTTATTTTTATTGCCGAATCGTATTTCACTTGTTCTAAACATACCACATTCTGCTTAGCCATTCTGAGGGCCTTTTGGGCTGGTTCCAATTTTCTAGTATTATGAATAATGCTGCTAAAAATATTAATTTATAAGTCTTTATGTGGACATATGTTCCATTTCTCTTGGACAGATTCCCAAATGCATCATTGTAAATTTATATTTAATTTTTTAAGAAACTGTGTAGGGACAATAAATGAGGGTTCCAGTTTGTTCATTTTCATGATACTTGTCACTGACTGTCTTTTTGACAATAGCCATTTTGGTACTTATGAAATGGTATTTACTTGTAGCTTAATTTACATTTCTTTAATCATTGATGATACTGAGCATAACCACAATATATTGGCCTTTTCTAATCTTCTTTAGTGAAATATCTACTCAAATCTTTTGCCCATTTTTAACTGGCTTGTCTCCTTGTTGCTGACTTATAAGTATTCTTTATGTATTCCAAATACAAGTCCTTTATCAGATACAAGATTTAGAAATACTTTCTCCTAGTCTTTGGCTTGCCCTTGCATTCTCTTAATGGTCTTTTGGAACATAGAATTTTAAATTTTAATGAAGCCTTAGACTATAGTTTGAGGATCACTACTCTAAAGCCTCAAAAATTAAAAAAACAACAACCACAAAACTAAACCCTTGAAAAATGTAAAAGTTTAGTGGTTTCTATCTACATAAACAATATGTAAATGTCACTCACGGTATCTGCTTTTGTTTTGTTTTAACAAAGCCTATCATAACTATCATCCTAAACATATTCACCCTTTTTAGGAAGAACAGAGAACATGCAATGAACTGGCTTTAATACATTATGGAATGAACAAATCCAGCTGCAAATGTACCTAAGGTGGGAACACAGGGTGGCCTGCTGACACTACAGCACATGGGCTGCTGAGCCAGTGTTTTCAGAATCGTTGACACCATGCTTAAAGAATAAGAAAGATGTCAAACTTACAAATTGAAGGGAACAAAGATAAATGTTACAAAATGGCAGGGATTATAGAAAAGAGCATACTACCAAAGAGTTACATTTGATTTATTTTGCTATTTTTATCTAATTTTCTTCTTCTTCATCTCAGGACCTTTTTAAATAAGTCATATATCACTACAACCCTTCCTTTGAAATCCATTGTCCTTTGTATTAAGAGGAGTTAAAGTTGGCAGCTAACATTCAAGTCTTATATGGGGCCATATTTGCAAATGCATAAAACATACTTTAAGGATATGTTTGATTCAGGGAGAAGCAATACTAAGGTTATTCATTTCCAAGGTGAAACCCAAAATATTACATGTTTACTTCTTGAGGATTATTGATATCAAAAAGGCAAATCATTAGATAAAGAAACTGATGTAAATACTATTTCTATAACCATGACCACAGACATGTTCTATGATTCTGGAAAAACTATAACAATAAGATAGTTAAAAGATGAAGAAAATCTATTTAAATGTTCAACTAAAGCCCTTCTTTATATAATTCAAGTTGACCCTAGACCCAAACAAGAAGTTTGGTTTACTTAAGAACTACTAGGATTCCACTGTAAAATGCTTTTGTTACAATTCACATATTCTGTTGATAATATACAAGCCATTAGTCTTCATTGTTTTCAAATTGCTGGAGACACACAGAGTATCCGAAAAAAACGTATACACATTTTAAGAGCTGATTAAGTTTAAAATGAAATGTATTTTAATAAACCTTATAATTATTCAAAGTGTGTGTACACATTTCTTGGGACAGCCTATATTTCATATTTCTTCTAGTCTTCATAAGTTACACTACAAGGAACAAGCTGGTTGGCCAATACTCATTCTCCCTTTCCCTCTGAGCCACATTAAGTCACTTACGAAGAAGCTGTCCAAAGAGATGCCAGGAGAGGATATAGTTTCATATGTGACCCCATCTCTCAACACAGTCTGGCTCCCAATAAAGTAACTTACAGGGAATCTCATCTAACCTCTATACATTTTTTGCTTCAAAACAACTAGTCACTGGAACATCGCTCCCCAATTATACCACATTAGGCTACCACCATCTCTGTGATGTTACTGCACTTGAGACTGAAGATAAAAATAACGATATGTGAAACAAAGAAAAGAGTTTCCGCAATAGCATACAATCATCATAATTCTTCTGAAACACTGAAAGGATAGAATAAGCAAAGCATAATAATTGTTAGGCCTTCTTTTATACCAGAGTTCAAATCCCTTCCTCCATCAACTGTTGGGGAGGGGGTGTGGGGAGACGGGGACGGACACCCTCATTAGGTGACCATTTTTCCTGCCCTTTATTTACAAACCAGTCCTCTGGTCCTAGAACACTAAGATGGCTCAGTAGAAAAAAGGGAAGCAGCAGCAGCAAGGACATCACACAGGAGGTCTTACTCCTCACCACTTAAGATCTCACTGTCATCAGTGTGTGCCTCTGCATGGCACCATGATCCTAAGAGATGTCCATCCTCAAAAATCTGCAATTTCCTTGTGAGATTCTTATTAACAATGAGGAGTGAGAAGAACTACCCCCAAACCTTCACCATTCATCCAATGAAATACAAAAAGATAATCACTAAAACGTTTGCTTATACAAACAGCAAGCTCCTATCACACCAAACAGGTACCAAGGAGATGAAGAACACAAATACATCCCAATCTCCCGTACAAAGCCTGTGTGGCCCTCTCAAAACTCATAGGACTGTACGACTTCGGTGATTCATCCAACTATGAACAAGTGCCCTCAGCCTAATCCTGAGGAAGGGAAGAATGATCATTTATAGCTGTCTTCAGCTTGTCCGAAAATCTTGACGTTTTCCAGTAAGTAAAGGGTCCAAATGGCAGGTGTCAGGTTGCCTTAGCCTCACAAGTGGTGCTGGGAGGCAGAAGAAGCAGCAGCAGCATGTGGCCACGTCAGAGCCACATGGAGCTGCCTAGAGAGCACATTCTGAAAAGAGCAGACCTCAGACTTGCTTAAATCCATCTCATGCCAGATGCCACTACCAGAACAAAGCTGCGTTGCCAAAGATTAGCTGCCCCGAAAAACATTCAACTCAAAGCTTTCACAAAAGGAAAAGAGCTGAGTGTAATGATACCTGTCCACATCCTGTCTGTCTGTTAACTTGCTCAAACTAGCTCCTTCGATGCAGAGGAGAAAGCGGCCAGAGAATGCTTTGCTTCATCTTATTAACAGTGGGTATTATTTTCTGTGTCATTTTCAGGTATTTTAAAGGAAATTATATCAATCTCCTGCATTTGCCTAAAACTTAGAGCTTTATGAAAGTGCTTTACAATCTGCTAAATCAAACCACCTTCCTATAAGAGAGTCGGGGTCATACATACCCTCTTCATTTTATCTGTGGTGTAAGAGAGAACCAAAGAGTTAAATGAAATTAGACTGAGATCATCTGAAACCAAGAATTTTTAAAAAAACAAACAAAACCCTGGCCTCTGAACTGCTAGGCCAGACTTCTCTCTATTTAGATACCTTCCCTCTGCTCACTCCTCGCCTTCCAATCATCTTTTCAGTTTCCCAATAATAAGAAAGCCTTGGAGCCTTTGGAAGTTGTTTATGAAGGTCAATCAATAAGCATTTTTGTTCCAGAGGTTACATAGCATCATGGTCTACTTTTTTCTCCTCAGATCTGAGTCCAAGAAACACTAACGATCTCTGAGGAATACTCAAAGCAGGAGATGCTGGAGAGGCATAAAGTAAGTTATTTGTTAAGCAGCATTCGCTAGCAAGACATCTGATTAGATACATCAGAAACGACACACACTTGTATTCACGCGGAGAAGCAGTGCATGATTAGTGACATAACTCACCCATGGGAAAGAAAATTCAGTATCATTTATATTTTTATACTTTATTGGAAGATACAAAGGGACCAGGGGGCCAAACATGAACACTTCAAAACACTGTATTTCCTCTCATATCTCAAAGGCAGAGCACACACACAGAAAAGGCTAGGACCTTACTTAGATTCAAGTTAGCAGTATTTTAAAAGAATATAATGTCAATGCAAGGACCTCTGGAACCATCTAGAACAAGCATGTTCTAATTTTCTCCCAAATTATTTCTTTCTCCTCTGCAACACTTTTAGTCCCTATGACTACCCCACTCAAAATGATTTATTTTCCATACACTTATGCCTATTTTCACACTAAACCAATTCACTAGAGTCTACATTATCTTGCCTTGCCTTCCAAGCAACCAGCCAGTACTACTCTTCAACTCTGTGCAGTTGCTCAAGTAACTTCTCTCTTCATATTTTCACATCTTATTTTAAGGTCAACTAAATTACACAGTACAGAAAGGATAAAAATAAATACTAACACAGACCCACATTCCACTAGGTACTCTCACATATGTAGCCTACATTCTGAAAATCAAATGTTTTAAATAAAATTAAGTAAGTTAAAATAAATAGTAAATAAAAGTAAAATTTTCTAAATTTATTTCTTGTTCACGATTTAGTATGTAAGTTTCCATTTCCATAAAACAAGTTATTTGACCGGATTACAATTTTCCACGTTTACTTCTTTTTTTTTGTTGTTACTCCTCACCCGAGGATATTGTTCCATTGATTTTTAGAGAGAGTAGAAGGAAGGGGGAGACACACAGGGAGAGAAACATCCATGTGAGAGTCACATCGACTGGCTGCCTCCTGCATGCGCCCTGACCAGAGCCAAGGTGGAGCCTGCAACCAAGGTACACGCCCTTGACCACAACAGGACCCAGGACCCAGGACCCTTCGGTCTTCAGGCCAACGCTCTATCCGCTGAGCCAAACAAGGTAGGACTGTCTACTGTCTTTTTTCTTACACGTTTTGCTGACTTCACTCCAGGCTTCCCAGAATATGCTTTATTCACTTACAAATAGAGGAAATTGCAGGAGTTTTTTTTTTTCATGTTCAGATCAGCAGAATAATAAAGATGAGAACTGAAAAGAAGGTGTGATGCTGGTATATATTTCAACTGAAATACAAGCAGAAGTAGGGTATGCCAGACAAAGATATCTCATAATTTCCAATATCATTATAAAAAGCCACCAGCTTCACTCCACAACAAAGCAAACTAGCGCACTTAAAGGTAAGGTGGACAATGACACTCTGCAACAACCTCTTTGATGAAGTCAAAGTACAAAAGACCATGCTTAGTATTAGTATTAAAGTCACTGAACATTCTCTAAAACTTAAAAGTGAATCCACATGCAGTCAAAACTCCCTCTAGATCTCTCAAATCTTTTAATATCTCTTATGGGATCCCTGGCAATTTTAAATCTTGATGGTCACATCTTATTTTTTGACAAATGTCTTTTATATCAACAGTGCTTAATACTAAGACAAAATCATGGGTGTGTGTGTGTGTGTAAGACTAACACATAAGTAAACATAACCTCCTGGTCTAATCTCACCTAAAAGTAATGACATCTACCCATCCCTTCATTAAAAAGTTTCATCCCCCAAGTTCTTAAATTTTGCTCAGTAGATACTTGTGTAATTTTGAAAACACAATAAATTAACAGATGTTAGAAGGTTTTCCAGATCCATCACAGCGTCACTTAAAAGTCTACTCTGAAAAATTAAAAACAAATATAAAAATAACATAGATTAGAAGAAAGCTCAAGCTGTGCTCTTGAGATTCCCTAAGGTAAGAAAGGAAAAGGAAGTTGGAACTGTCCCTTGTATGTGCTTAACACCCTGTGTAAAGAAAATCCGGGATATAATCTGATCCTGAAGAATTTAAACTAGAGACTTCCTGATTCCCCAGTGCTGGCAATCACCTCCAGCAGGAATTCTGCACTATGACTGAAAGAAATTTTAGAATTACTTCATTTCCCCTTAGTTTGTTTTAAGTATGAAATCTCCATTCCAAGATAAATTTTAAATGGCTTGATGTTGTTTGAAAATATATTTTATATCAAACAGCTCCAATGAATTTTTCCAGTTAATTTCAAGTTTTCTAACGCAAACATAAGACAATTATAAGGAAGAGTACAGTCTCTAAAGTGATATTAATGCAGCACATCACACAAATGTGGAGTCCTATTTCAACATCATTGGAAAGTTAAAAAAACACACACAAAAAGATGTTAGAATACAAACCCAAGTGTAACTGACTTTTTTATCCTTCGAGGAAAATTGGGTAGTAGTATTTCTTCTTTATGAAGAATTATAAACTGAATTGTTAAATGAAATAGATGATTTTATTAAAAATGGATAAAACTATGATTTAAATCATAAGTCTTTAAGAAACTATTTATGATCATGAGCATTCATACACAAGGATATGAAAGATGTTAACCTTTTCCTCATATTTAAATGGGAGGGAGAAAAAAAGAGATAAGGAAGGGAAGCAAACAGATAATATTTTCAGGAGGGGGAGCAAGCGAGCACACACATACATACATGACTGGCAACTTCATTAAAGTAACTTTTTCATTAAAATACTTTTCACTAACCTAGCCAGTGTAGCTCAGGGGAGTCAGCATCATTCCACGCATCAAGAGGTCACTGGTTTGATTCCCAGTTAGGGCACAGGCCTGGCTGGTTTCAGGGTTCAATCCAGCAGGGGGCAGGCAAGAGGCAGCAATCGAAGTGTCTCTCTCTCAACAATGTTTCTATCTTTCCCTCTCCCTACCTCTCTCTCACTAAAACCAATTAAAAACATATTTTTTAAAATGTATTTTTCACCAAAATATGTAGGATACAATCTAATAAAGGCTTACAGAAAAAGTACCAGAATGTAACCAATCAACCCTAAGCAATCTGCTTCTCCAAACCTTCTACCCGCCCCAATCTCAGGGGGGAAATGAATGTGTTTTCCTCACCTGGAATAAATCACTATCATTATGAGCAAGTTTGAGAGTATCCATTTCTGACCTTACCTAGTAGTTCAAAAGCAAAACCTCACTTATCAGAAACACATACACACAAAAAGAAGACATTAAGAATCACTTTTCCTCTTCTTTCAATCTACTTCCCAGACTTAAAAACCTGTCAACTGTCAGCACATATTTTACAAACACCCATTTCAGTTCCAATTTGGCCTTTTAAATATTCCCCTAAGCACTTGGTAAAACAAAGATTTCTAAGATATTTTTTTCAGAAATAGATTAGCATACATGATATGTGTGTGTATATACTCTATCTTTGCTCCAAGCTTTAACTTCATTTAAAAATGTAAATTTCCCATTAGGTAGAGTTATACGACAGCACCAAAAAATAATAATAATAAACTGTATCTGAAATTAGTCTATTCTACCATTTTCAATGCCAGGGGCAAGGTTTTAAAGCAAATAATCCTTCCAAGTTGGAAGATGTAGACTATAACATAATTAACAAATAAGGAGACATAAAATTTACACATTTTACCTAAATCTACTGTCCTTATGGAAAGTTGTATTTTTGTCACAAAGATTAGACACTTACTACATTAGCCCCCACACTGTAATATCTATGGGAAAAAGTCTTTCAACTGAATACAAGTATTTTAGGTAAAACTCCTATGAGGACACCTGCCAAGAAGCTTGAATTATCATGTTAAATGGATCCCAGGGTTTACAAAGGCTGCAGTCCTTCAAAGGCACACGGTTCCAAGTATCACACTCAGAGCAGACTTCACTTCAGGCGCATGTCTAAGTTGTTTCCCTAAATTGGTTTTTGTCACATTAAAAGGTCAAAAATTACTCTATCAAATGCCATCCCTAAGGAATCTACATCAACCCAAAGAGCAGCAACCAATTAGTAAAGTTGGGCCTTTCAACAAGGGAAAATTTTCTTTTTCTATCAATATCTGAAATTAGCAGGGTCCAGAGAGAAAAGTTCCATCTCAGCAGTTAAAGTGCTACTGATAGCTGTAATCATGCAGGCTGCAATTCCTTTTGAAAGGCTTTTCAAATGAACAAATACAAAGAAAAAAGAGAAACACAAGCGTTTTCATAGTGAATGACTACCTAGGATTAGAGTCATCAAAAGCCAAGGTTAGAGATCCAGATATTCATTGTGAACTAACAAACCACAGGCAAAGAAATCCCTGCTCACTTCAGTGCACCCACCCCCCGACACAATAACCGATTAAATTTCAGGTATAGAGGTGCTTCCGAAAAATCAAATCCACCACGAATCATTTAATGCCTCTCTACGGTCTTGGATGAGCAAGTAAAATCCTCTGAGAAAAACATTTCCTGTTCACTTTGTTGTTTTCCAAAAGCTGCATATCACTGTGAGACCGCCTTGTAGCAGACGTGTTCATTCATTAGCAGCTTAAGTGCAAAGATGTAACAGATGTTCTTTGGCAGCCAATCATACTATATCTTTTTCACCTGAAAGTCCAGATGGATTCATAAAGTACATCTGTAATTTACCCATAGAAATAGGTGTCATGTTCATCTACTAGAAAAAACGATTGATTGTCCATGAACTAACCCCAGAAGTTCTAAAACTTGATTTCAAAGGACAGGAATATAGGTAACAGGACAAACAAGCTCACAAAATGAGACTGTTTAAATGAGACATGTACTTAAGCTTACAGCCTGGCAAGTATCATTCATTATAAGACCTGTGGCTACTAAAAGCAATCCACAGGTTCATTTTTAACTGTGGCAAGGGGCAGGGTTAAAAACAAAAATGCAATGGTATATTTTCCCATGTATGTATTCTTTCTGCAGTTTTCACAAAAAGCCTCTTCGATTTGGACTATCAAACATTCCCCAGTGCTGCTGCTTTTTAAAATCTCCAGTCCCAGATACTAAATTTCTTGGCTTTGTGGCTCAAGCGATGACAAACAGATAATTTCCTATTCACCCCACTTACCTCATCATCAGTAAGACGGCTAGAATCCAGTTATGTTAAGAATTATTTCCAACAGCCACCTTCAATTACAAATGTTTGACATGATCACAGACTTCCAACGCTAATCCCTTTTTAAGCTGTAATACCCACACAAGGGCCCTATGAGACACTCAGCATGGCTATTTTCTTTGCATTGCCTTATCCTGCAAAGGGGCTAAAACACTACATTAGAATCCCTTCGCTCCTCCCCCATCGCTATCATCCATCTCTTATGGAAAGCAGCACAGAAACCCACAGTTAAAACATTGTTTTTCTAAGTATGTTTCTAAACCTGAAGACTGTTAAAGGAAAAGAAAATTTCCACGTAGTCGACTCTCACTTCCCCACGTTTTCTACCTGTAGAATATATTCCCTTAGTTTAACACATATTTGCATGACCTGAGTATATTTAATTTCCAGAGCTCTACTGCTAACCACAATTCTGGACTGAAAAACTTTCAGTCTGTTCTACTCAGGGAAAATATCCATCATGTAACCCAATGTAAAGAAAACCTGAATCTACATAGGACAATCCTATCAACATACCAAATTACACTTATCCATTGAAGATACATTTTAAAATTTCAAAGAATAACACAATTTCTTGGCATACCAAATTCAGGCATTTTTACCAAAAGCATATATTGAAGTCTCTACTATTTCCAAGAGACAACCAAGTAACTTGTACTTTGAACAAAATGGTGATGATTCTGCTTTACCTGTAGATGAATTCATACAAATCTGCTCTTAACCAAACTTTTCACAAGTCAAATTCCACTGTAAATGCAACAAGAGAGCTTAGTAGCTAAAGGAGCTACCACATAAAATTTTATAGTGTAAAGAATTCATGAGTAAAGCCACATCATGACCCCTTTCTTCCATTAGGAGCTTTTAACTTGGACTTTTCTGTTTAGAATTTGCGTAAATGAGCATTACTTTTCATTAAGCCTGTACCATACCTATGTGAATTGTGGAAACGTGGACCTCCATCACTACTCTGGGAGAAAAGACAGGTCTGTATCCCTTAAACTACACCTAGTGTATGTTCCCATAGAAATGGAAAAGAAGTAAAAACATGGTGAGAAGGACCAAGCAAGAATACAATCACCACTTAAAAATGACCCTGGGCTCAGCTAACAGGAAGCAAAATCGGAAAGTGAAGGTAATCAGGATATGTCACCCCAAAATATGCCACTCTGAGAGAAATAATTATTTTAAGCTGAAAGACTCTGAGACAAACCAGGTACAGAAAGGACCCTACCCCCCTGCTGTCCTGAAGCAGGTCTTAGGTCACTCATGAGAAGTGTCCTCCCAGAACTTGGGGGAACATCCTTACCTCCAAAGGCACAGGCCTTTTCTAAGATTCCTCCAGTTTATTACTCTTAGCTCAAACCCTCTTTGTCCCCCATCACGTTTTTTCCACAACTTTCCACTCTTTAAATATAGTACAAACTTAGGCTTAATCATTTCTTTGAGTCTTCACTTCAGAATAAAGGCTCTCATGTCATGGAAAACTTATGTCAAATTAATTTGTTGTTTTTCTGTGAATTTTCAAGTCCAGCCAGGGACGTTAGAGTCAAGGGTAAGTCTTCCCTCCCTACAAAAGCAAGAAATCAAGCTCTACCTTCAAACTCTTTCCTTCCGGTCATGTCACTATTTTTCTAGAACAGTGAACCCACCACTCCAACAATGGTTATCTACAGGTTGGCACACCAGAAGTGGTGGAGAGATCTCTTCCTCCCTCTACATTCTTCATCATATAGAACTACTAGGCCCTAGTCAGCGTGGCTCAGTTGGTTGGAGCATTGTCCATACACCAAAAGGTGGTAGGTTCAATTCCTGGTCAGGGCATATACTCAGGTTGCAGGTTTGATCTCTGGTCAGGATGCATAAAAGAGGAAACTGACCGATGTGTCTCTTTCACATTTTGATCTCTCTCTCTCTCTCTCAATCTCTCTCTCTCTCTCTCTCTCTCTCTCTCTCTCTCTCTCTCTCCCCCCCCCCCCTCTTTCTAAAATCAGTTAAAAGAAAAAAAGGAAGCAATGCCAAAGGTTATCCCTCAGGGATATTTCCCGTCATCTGCTGAGATTTCAGGCTCAGAAACTATCTGGGTACTGATGAGAACATATTAGTACTACATAGTCTAGGAACACAAAAAGGGCTAGTTCACCCCCTGAAAGTTTTCCTCCTGGAGAATGCTCCCTTAAAGAAAACACTGAGCAGTTAATAAAATAGGTAATTAGTTTCAATTTGGCATTGAGACCAATTTAGTTCATGCTAAAGTCTAAAACATTTGAAAGTTCAAGAAGATGGAATACGTTCAAAAGAGGTGTTGCATTCCAGTACCTTAATAATAAACGCTGAAGGTGTTTTAGGACCCACCAAGACCAAACTCTGGCTGGCTTAATCACAGAGCCTCAGGTCCTTTCTGGGACATGCGGGGTTAGTCTAGATCTTTGAGGGTGTTCTGCCTCTAATACTATATTATGCATAATTAGAGAAAGTTCTTAATGCTACGAAGCAGATGAGCATGGATTAATTTAAATATAAACTCAGCCTTGTTCAGAAGATTTTTGCTACTTGTCTCCACCATCTCCAAATGAATGATCAAAGGTAAAAGGTAAATTTAAAAGTGTTTAAAATAGGCATTTATTCCCTTAAGTCAAACTTCCTGAAAATACCTGCCATATTTAAAAACTAGAGAGATGAAAAAGCATGTGTACTGGAAACAGCATGAGGCTTAAAATCAGATAACCTGGATATGAGTCCCCATTCTGCTAAGTCTTTCTTGCAAATACGCCTGCAGTTCAGTTTCCTCACCTGTAAATGCAAATAATACTTCCTACCAGGGGTTTACTGTGAGAAATAAATAAAAGGTGTAAAGCTTCTTGAGAAGCAATAGTAAATCCACAAGCTGTTATTACAAAGAAAGTCTGAATTATACAACTTACTAAAATCTACTTTTACCAACCTGTAAGAAAAGGACAGCGTAATTTAAATTAGAAATATTCATACTATAACACAAACTGATTTGGAATGAAGTAAAAATACTTCCCAAGTAACTCCTAAAGTCAGTATTTGAAGGCAAGTATTTGACTGGAGTAGCCTTTTTCTCTTTTAAACAAAGGAACAAACCATTTGAAATTCCTACTAAGAGTCATCCCAGTTTATGAAATCACATTCTACAAAGCAGTGACCTGCTGACACTGCATATCAGCAGGATAATTTGGTGTGCTGAGGCAACATGGTGGATAACCAGGAGTACTAAGTACTTCATAGCAATGGGTATGAATTGTTACAAAAAATAAAACGTGAGAAATAAAATTTATCTGGCAACTCACCTATGAAAGAAAAAGAAAAATCATTACTTTGCTAGGACACATCTTCCCTAAAGTGCAAAAACACCATTCGGAGACACTTCCCAACACAAATGATTTAACTATGACTTCGTTTATCTAGCTTTCAGACTAAAATCAGACAGAATAATAATTGTCTTACATGCTTAAACAATTCATCGCTGAAGTGAAAACAAATACACGTCACGCTTCTGGACCCTTCTCAGCAAGAATAAAATGGAAGGAGGGTGTTGGAACCATCTGAGACCTCTGACTCCATCATTATGGAAATCAATAAATAGTCCGAGTCTAGGTTTCCAAAAGAAATGTCTATTTCATCACAGTCTCTCTGGAATAAATGCTTTTCAAAGTGTTCCAATCTCATTTAAACTACTTTTAAAATTATTAACAACCTCCTTATACCTTTAAATTTTATAGCTCTAACAATTTTCAGAGCACTTTCAACCAAAAACTCTAACCAAGTCTGTCTTTGTTTCTGAACTGCTATGACAGACCATATTCTTTATCAAACGTCTTTATTCAGTCCTCTTATCACTGGATGTCACTGTTTAATTTCAAAAGGAATTTGTGCATCTCGTGAGAAAACATACAACTGAGCAATATGACTAAGACACTCGGGGTCTTAATAGTGCTTTAAGATCAGGAATAGCAAACTCAGTGAGAATCTGGGCACAAGAGAGAGTGGATGAAATTAGATCCTACTGGACAGAAAGTGTGAAACTTCAGAATGAAAGGAGACTTATTATTAGTTACTGAGTGTTACTTCTTATACAGTGACATACTGTTGTGCTGCGCATGTATTAATTTCTTTATTCTTCCCCACAACCTTGTTATGATCTCATACTAGAAGCCCAGTGCACAAAAACTGTGCACTTGGGGGGGTTCCCTCAGCCCAGCCTGTACCCTCTCGCAGTCTGGGAGCCCTTGAGGGCTTACTGTCGCACAGGAGGAAGAGGCACTTGCCAGCCATGAGCCAGGCTTCTGGCTGAGCAGCACTCCCCCTGTGGGAGCGCACTGGCCACCAGGGGGCAGCTCCTGCATTGAGTGTCTGCCCCCTGGTGGTCAGTGCACATCATAGCAACCTGTCATTCCACTGTTTCATCAATTTGCATATTAGTCTTTTATTATATAGGATAACAGGTACAGTGAGGTTAGGTAATTTGCTTAAGTTTATACAATTAGTAAGTGACAGAGTTATAATATGAACACAGTCTGACCCAAGAGCCCATATTTTTAACCATTATTTTGAGCTATGTACTATATTCAGCATAATACAGATATCTCATTAATCTTCATATTCCTGAAAGGTACTGTATTTTCCGGCATATAAGATGACTTTTTAGCCCAGGAAAATCTTCTCAAAAGTCGAGACAAAACTGCTGAAATGGTAGAAATGGTAGAGGGAGAAAGTAGAGAAGGTAGTTGGGTCACTTCTCTCACTAGCTTTCTCGTTATTTGAGAAGATTTTTGAGATTTTCCTGGGTTAAAAAGTCGTCTTATATACTGGAAAATACAGTAGATATTATTATTCTCTTTTTACTAATTAAAAAAGAGAAGGTCTTGCCCTAACCGGTTTGGCTCAGTGGATAGAGCATCGGCCTGTGGAATGAAGGATCCCAGGTTTGATTCCGGTCAAGGGCATGTACCTTGGTTGCGGGCACATACCCAGTAGGAGGTGTGCTGGAGGCAGCTGATCAATGTTTCTCTCTCATCAATGTTTCTAACTCCCTATCCCTCTCCCTTCCTCTCTGTAAAAAATCAACAAAAACAAAAACAGAAGGTCCGAGATTTTAAGAAACTTGCCAAGGTCAGATGGCCAGCCAGGAGCAGAGCTGAATCAATCCCAGAACTGTAGAGCTCTGAAATCTGTGCTCCTAGATAAGAACTATACATACCCCCTACTAGGGAGCCAGTGAGTCCATCACCACCACACCCTTCACCAATCATTCTTATACCTATTTCTCCACATCTGGCTCTTCTATGCAGCCTGACTCTTTAAAGAACCTACTGGATATTTAAGTAATTATCCACAGCCCCTCCCAGCTTACTTGATCACTGCTATATGAGATTACTTTGAACAGAATGAATGGCAGAACAGCATTGTAATTTCCAAAGTAGGCTGACAACCCAGTCGTTTGTGAGTGGAGTGGGAGAGGGAAGAAAGAACGGAGGGCTGACTGAGGCCTCAAAGCCCCAGGTCATGCCTCTCATCACTTTAATCCATAGCACCTTGTTTAGAAACCACAGCCAAGGATAAGCAGGCAATAATCCCCCACTTCACATTTTACAGCACGTCTGGGGCTTTCTTCAGAATCAAGCAGGGAAACATCTTTATGTTTTCCACAGACTGTAAAGCAACGGTTTAGAAAAGGACAGATCGCAGGATAATGACCTAAAATTTCTCTATATAAAGGACACAGCTGTATTCAAACAACTAAATCTCTTTAAACACAAATATCTGATCTGATTATTTTGTTTACATTAATGAGCCGATTTACAAACGACCAAAACATGTATTTTTTTTTAGCTTGTACAACTAAAATGTTTATCTAAATCTCATGTTGATCAGAGAAATGGGAATGTTGCGCTTTCTCTGTGGCTTTCTCAGTGTGAGCTCCTGAAAATGAAGAAGGCTAAAAATATGAGGTAAGCACTAGATAGATTTAAAGGAGGGCACTGACAGAGACACAAAAGTTTAGTTTCCTCAGAGATAAAAGATAAAGGGAACAGCTTTATAGTCCTTACCGTGCTCCCACACTCAAGGGTCCTCATCTCTCCAACATGGGTATTCTTTCGCCCTCACCATCACCTTACCCTATACCCTACCCCTTTCAAACTAAATCTTGGCCTGCACTGGCCCAGGGGAATAAAGGCTTTACAAAACCAAAAAGAGCAAAAATGTTCCTGTGGCCTGTTGTACTTCCAAGGCACAGGGGATCACTTAAGGAATTTACAAGGTAATTTGATTAAGTAGGCTACTTCTATCTCTTTAAGTATCTACTCTATAAAAGCAAAATATTAAAATTAACCGTTTCTCCGAGACAGGGTAAGCCACGCCCACCAGCCAATCAGAGCGGCTGTATGCAAATTAGCCCAGCCAACATGGCGGCCGCCACTCACGGACCTGAGTAAACGGCAGTTTCCATTGCGGCAGGAGCAAAAGTGAAGCTGCGCTCGCTCCACTTAAACTGCCTCTAGCGAAACACAGATTTGAAACAATATAACGATCATAGAATCCTCGGGAGCTGAAGGAAAGAGCAGCCCCGGCCTCACCAGTAAAAGTAACAATTGTTTCATTATAGACACTGCCAGGTGAAGCAAAGAGGAGGCTTCAGTTAGAAGGCCGCCTTAAAGGAACAGTGTATCAATTATAGGAGATAACCCCAGGCCTTAAAGGAACAGTATCAATTATAGGAGAAAAAACTCCAGAACCTGCGTTCAGCCAGCCTTGCTGAGACATTGGGTCAATGGGAGCTGTGGGCAGCCTTAAAGCCCGTCACCCAGGCTGGTCAGGCACGCCAGCAGGTGGATATCCCCCGAGGGGTCCCAGACTGTGAGAGGGCACAGGCCGGGCTGAGGGACCTCCCGAGTGCACAGAGCGGCTGCAGGGCGGGACAGCGCAGGACCCAGGACCCGTGAGTGGGAAAGAGGCGGCAGGGTTGGAGGGCACCGTGAAGTGGGTAGGAGGTGGCAGGGGGTCAGCAGCCTGCTTGGCAGCTGTCCAGGCCCTTGGAGGGGCATCGGGGAGCAGGAAAGAGGTGGCAGGGGGTCGGTGGCCTGCTTGGCAGCTGTCCAGGCCCTTGGAGGGGCATCGGAGAGCGGGAAAGAGGTGGCAGGGGGTCAGTGGCCTGCTTGGAGGGCTTCCCAGGTCCCTTGCAGGGCACCAGGAAGTGGGAAAGCAAGGTGGTGGGATGGGGAGTGGGAAAGAGGCGGCGGGGGAGTCTTGGCCTGCTTGGTGGGCTTCCCAGGCCCTTTGCGGAGCACTGGGGAGCAGGAAAGCAAGGCTGCAGGGGCCGGGGTCCTGCTTGGCAGTTCCCCAGACCCCTTGGCGCCCCAGGGAAGTGGGAAAGGAAGGTAACAGGGGACGGGTGAGTGGGAAAGAGTTGGCGGCCTGCTTGGCGGCTTCCCAGGTCCCTTCCGGGGATCAGGGAGCAGGAAAAGGCTGGTCTGACCACAAGGCGGGGTTTTCCCTGCTTTCTGGTGG
>PVJC01031955.1:0-19686 GCA_004026665.1 Murina feae | reverse complement strand
TGCAAATGTGCGTTTTTGCTTCAGGCCAAACAAAGGCTAAGGAGCCAGCAAGCAGGTAGTTTCGCTCTCGCTCCTGCTGCAACGGACGCTGCCTAAATGTTTACTCAGGTCCGTGAGTGGCGGCCGCCATGTTGGCTGGGCTAATTTGCATACAGCCGTTCTGATTGGCTGTGGGCGTCCCGGAGAAACGGTTAATTTTGCTATTCCGCTTTTATTAGTTTAGATAAGTGTGAAAAGCAAAAGACAAAGAAATAATTGGAATTTCTAGGAAAATGAAATTGGATTATTTTGAAAGACTTTAAAAAATGGACTTGCCAGCTACAGATATTATATGCTTGTAAAGGGGGCTCAGCCTGTTGACCTGTTGTACTTTCCGCCTAACATGACCTGAGATCTTAACGGTTCTTCCCTTAAGATGACACCAGCCTTAGCGGGAAATTTATTACTACAGATTTGAAGGGAAATTTATTTGGTTGCTTTGTCTTTGTTGGAGGACTAAACATGATTGGGTAGCTGATGAAAAGAGATAAATGAAAAGATAGGGGGAGATTGTGAATGTATAAAGAAGTGTGTTCAACTTGTTTCATAAGAATTATTATTACTTTGCTCTAGTGGAAATCATGGAACATGCATCATGATATAATAAATGTAATGATGTTAATTAGCCAGATTATACAAACGAGGAATACATGCATCAAAAGATTTGTGAATGATGAACTGTTAAATGTTTTGCAGTAAAATAAAGTGTTTCAGGTGCCACTGTCCTTTTTTCATGATTCCCTGCTTTACCCAACTTTTTCAATTACCAGTCCTACTGACCAGCTCTAGTTCAATCATTAAGAGAGCATCTATCGACTCCATTTCTTTCAACTAGGTTATTCTCCTGTAAGATCCAGTAATTACTGTTTATTCTAGCTGGTTACCTGTCCTGTGGTGTTTGGCCTGCCTCAAGGGATTGGCATGATGCTGCCTAGTTAGCCCTGCACCTGAGATTTAAAAAAAAAATTCCCAGTAAATATTTTAGGTAAGATGATAGTAAACTTTCTTTGATGAAAGGTAATTTCCTAGTCTAGTAATGTAGGGAATAGCTGGGTTAAACAAATAAAATACTTTTTTGTTTGTTTATTCTTTACTGCCAAATTTTCATATCCTTTTGTGTTATAATTGGGAAAAAGAAAAGGAGTTTGGAGAGATGGGCCATCATATTTATCATTTTCCATATTTATCATTACTTAATTTGCTATGGAGGCACTTTTTCAAGAATTTCCTTTTGAATATATCCAACACACTCAAAAAATTCTTTGTAATTGATTTTTAATGTCCTTAATCTGGATTTTCAATTCCTGGAGGCCAGGAATTGTGTGTTATTCATCATTGCATTCCCAGGGCCTCCCACAGTGCCTGATTCACATACTCCCTCAATAAACTTGTGTTAATGAAATGTGTGGGCACAGAGTGAGTGCCCAATTTGGTTCTTGCCAGGATAGTACTCACAGCTGGGACCCCAAAGCCATATGCACCATAGTTCAGTTAAGTTGTAAGTAGATCATCACACTCCATGAGCCACAAGCCTTGAAGACAGCATATGTGGCCAGACTTTAGTACCCACATCAGTGTTTTTTTAGAACAACTCTGAGCTCAACCTCTCATAGCTATAAGCATCAGGGTCTTTAGACTCAACTCAAGAGCAGTTACATAGGCGATAAGTTTACAAAGGCAAACGAAACCTTTTCAGGGTCATCTGAACAGACACAAGCTCCTGGGTAGATGGATTTGTGGCACCATGATTCCAGAGTATCCTAGAAGTTGGGTCTTTCCCCTTCTAAAGGGGGCCATTCAAATCCTGAAGGTTCTGGGAGGAAGAAAGGACATCCTCAGAAGCTGCTATACAAAAAATGCACAGGTTGAGAATGATGCCTGGTAAACAGACACTTGGTGGGGAGCAGCCAGGCATACACACAGCTTTGGAGCAACCATGCCCAGGACTCCCAGTTCTTATAGTCCTGTGGTATGAAATACCCCACTGTGGGTGGATGGAGGTGTGCCATCATCCCATTTCCTGGACACTGGGCTGGACCCCTAGGTTAAGGTGACCAGATTTTAACATTGATAAAGCGGGACACCATTGACCGCTTGGCCACCAAAAACCATATATTCCCTTCCATTCTCCCGCCGTCCCCTAGCTTGTCGTGCATTCTTTCCAAAAATCAGGACTTTCTTAAAACGCCGCAAGACGCGGGACAAATTGTTAAAAATTGGCACTGTCTCGCCAAAAGTGGGACGTCTGGTTACCTTACCCTAGGTGGCAGGAATGATTGCGACCTAAAATAATGCTATTAATTCTGCTTGCCAGATGTAATCTAGCATTGTGGTTCAGAGCACAGATTCTGGTGCCAGCCTGCAGCCTGGCTTTGAACTCTGACTCAGCTACTGACCTTGTGGAAGTCATTCAATCTCTCCTTGCCTCAGTTTCCTCACTGTAAAATGGGGATGATCATAACAGTACCGCTCTCATAGGATTGTTGTGATTATGAAATTGCTAATACAGGTACCCAAACAGAGGCTGGACTAGGCTAAACTTTAAATAAGGTGTTTTCTATATTATTATGTTAATTATTTGTAATATGAACATATTCTCATCTTGAAAATTTAGTACAAAGAAATGAATGGAAGGAATTTATTAAAAGGACATGTCTTCTTAGTATTCTCAGCTGTGTGGAGGCCCCTAGAGTTGCATTTAACACAATACACTTCTCCTTAGGACAAGCAAGGGGAAGGGAGCTGCCCACCCACTGTAGTGAGGCTGGAATGAAAGAGGTAGCTCTTCCTGTGACATGAAGAAAGGATAGGAGATGAGAACTAATTCCAAAAAGCAAGGGCAGGAGCCCTTATTCGTCTTCTAGGGCTTCCACAATGTAGCACAAACTGGGTGGCTATTGTTTCAGTTCTAGAGGCCAGAAGTCCAAGACCAAGGTGATAGCATGGTTGGTTCTTTTTGAAGGCTCTGAGGGAGACTGTTCTGTGCCTTTCGCCTTGATTCTGGTGGTGTAGAAGCGTTACCCTATTTCTGCCTTCATCTTCATATGGCATTTTCCTTGTGTGCATGTCTGCGTCCACATTCCTCCTTTTTCCAAGAACATCAGTCATATTGGGGTAGGGACCACACTAATGACCCCATCTTAACTCATTACATCCTCAATAGCTCTCTTTCCAAAAAGGTTGTATTCTGAGATACTGGGCAATAGGACTTCAGTATATGAATTTTGGGGAAACACAATTTAACCCACAACGAAGCCCTGGTGGGGTTCCAAAAGCCACCACTGAAGATGAACCAAGAGAAGGTTATATGAGTTCTCAGTGGGAGAAAGAAAGTGACTCTGCACAGGAGCTTAAAATGGAACAAAATCTTCCTCTTTATCAAAGTAGAGTCACAAGCAATCAGTACAGTAATGCTGGCTCAGCTTGCACTGTCCCACCTCAGTACACCGGACTCTGCACCCACCTGTCTGCAGCATCCCAAGGCCAGTGGCAAATGGCACCAGCAAGGGTCCAAACTGACTGAAGAAGGGCGAGAGCTGGCAGGCCTTGGTGATAGTCAAGTTCTCTGTGTCTCATCTTGAGTAGACAGAAGCCCGTGAAAACATGGCTCCATGGCATCCTGCCCTGCTTTGTGTGATGTTGCCTTCAATTATTGAGCCATCGAAGGTGCCACAGCCCACCAGTGCCTGTCAGGAGCTTTGCAGGATTGACAGAGCTTCTGACATCATGGAACAATGGATAGGTCTCTGGTACAGGTCCAAGATGCTGTGCCCCAGTCACAGCTGGTTTTGAGTTTTGCAGATGAGGATCTTTCCTGGATGGAACAGTCTGAAGGAGAACATCTGTCCTGAGATAAAGGAGGAGGTTTTAGCTCATTTTTACTGAGTTTAAATCTGCAGATAGACTCTGAAACCCTTTATACCTCTCCTTCCCCTCTTAAAGTGGTTTTCAGATTCTTATACACATCTATACACACTAGAGTTGGGTCCAGGAATGTTTACTACTAACAAATCATTTTGACTTAGGCTTGGGAAAAATGAAAAATAATTTTTAAAAAAAAGAGCAAGAAAATATAAATAATTATAAGGAGCAGGCTATTGTACATGTTTCTAGGAAAATATAGACAATTTAAATAGGGGTTTAAATACAGAAGAAGGAACTGGATCCAGGGCAAATGTGTCTCTGATCACAAAGGTGCTCCTTAGAAATGGTGCTGTTGTAAAACCTCGTAGGAAGCTGGCTAGGGAGATATGAAATGGAATGTTTAGGAAAGGCTCTGTTCTGCTTCCTCAAGAAATGAGTCATGCCCAGTAGAAGCTGTGATACGTCATTCGCTTTGAAGTTGGAAAGCCAAGATTCCCTACCCCTTGTTATGTAGTTTCTGGGGACTGCATTTGGGGACAAATGGAGGTCATGAAAAGAGCTTTTATCTTCTCTCAGCTCTCTCCAAGACACAAAAAGTGTGTTCTAATGCTATGGACTTTCACAAACCCATCACTATGGATTTTCACACACCTATCACCTGTATTAGGAACAACATGGGACTCGACTCAGAAGGTCTGGCTTGAGTTTCAGTTCTGCCAATAACTATGTGGCTATGTAATCTTTGCTAAAACATAACTTTCCCAGAATCATCCATAAGATGTGAAACAACACCTGCCACCCAAGATCATTGTGAGCTTCAAATAAAACCTCTCTTGTTTGAATGAAATCACATATGTCAACACACCCAGTAGGCTAGATAGCACCTCCATGTGGATGAAGGCTGGTGGTAGGTGTTATCATGCTGTTATTATTTAGCATTGAATTTACAATTACTCTACCAAGGAAAAATAGCAATAGATAAGCAAAATGTAGTATATTCATACAGTAGAATATTATCCAGCCAGAAGAAGGAATGGAATCCTAATATAACCTACAGTATGGATGAGCCTTGAAAACATTATGATGAGTAAAAGAAACTCCACAAAAGATATTACATTACTTAATTCATATAAAATGTCTAAAACGGGCGAGCTTGTAAAGACAGAAAGTAGATTACTGATTGCCTGGGACTGGGAGAAATGGAGGGATTGGGAGGAATAGTTAATGGGTATTAATTTGCAGTAATGAAAATGTTTTAAACTTGATTGTGGTGATGGTTGCACAACTCTGAACACGCTAAAAACCATTGAAGTGGACACTTTAAATGGGTTAATTGTATGGTACAGATTTATATCTTAACAAATCTGTTACCTGGAAATCAGCAGCAATTGGAATTACTAAAGAGTTTTTAACCTGAAACAGTATCTTTCTCTCTTTGTACTCATTAAAGATATTTGGGTCCCTCTATTGACAAGAATAGTTGTGAGCACTTGCAAAGTGGCAGGTATTGTGCTAAGCATATTATAAGCATTCTCTGTTTTATTCTCACAGCACAGGTTTTTGTTCCCATTTTAGAGATATGTAACAAAAGTTCAGAGAGGTTAAGCAACTTCCTCTAGATCACACAGCTAGTGCATTGCCATCAGCCTCCATTTTACCAGTTACTTCCTCATATTGTCATTGAGAGCATGTTGAAATGTCTTGAACTCTATTCTGTTTCCATGAGCTCTCATTAAATTTAAATGGTTAATTTTATTTAAATATTTACCATGTAATTTATGGTTAGGGGAGAAAATCAGAATCTACCTTTTGAAGAGAAAAAATTATTCTAGAAAGGCATAAACTTGGTTTCAGCAACTCCCTCTGACTCTACTGCCAGGAGCATGTTTTGATCTTGAGAGCATGCCTGGAAGGTGTGCGTGTCTCCGTCTTTTCTTCTTCTAACCACCTCATTAGAAAACCAGAACTTTAGCCAGGCATGACTTAAAGCCTATGTGTGTACCTGTTTTCAGAGGCAAAAGGAAGGTTGGTTCAGTTGATTAATTCTGGGGAGCCGATTAACATTTTTGTAAGATCTGGGGGGCCCAATATGGTTTGGTGATATACTTAGCTTGAATACAAAAGGCTACGCACAACACGAATCCCCAGTATCTCCACTCGCACGCAAATACTTTCCCCTTTGAGGCAGGGTCGGAGGTTACTTTCCAGCTGGGCCACCAGAATAGATTAATTTTGTCATTACCCTTTCTCAGTTTCTGCCTTTGACCAGACAAAAGAGGTTAATTGTGTGCCATTTCTCAGAAGAATGAGGTATCAGCATTTTAATTCCTGATACTTTATGAATTGTGGGCAGCTAATTAAAACTTAAAGATTAGAGGAGCTATTTTGGCTAAGAGGCCATTTGTAGGATTGTGAAATGAAGAGAACAAAGGGCTGTCTTTTCTTTTTATTCCTACAGTTTAAATGAAACTTCATGCTGAAACAGAGCCTTGAATTTTTTTACACACTGAGTATTCGTTGTATTGATTTTAATTTTAATTTTGTAGCAAGTGGTGCAATATATGAAAGCAATTGAGGGGTTAATATTGGGATTATTGGGAATCTTAATTAGCAAGATTTGTGTTTGGAGGCTCCATTTGACCCTACTTGACTTCTGAGAGACATCTTAAAGTCAGAGAGGAACCACTTACAGATTCTATTAGATGTCCTTAATTACCATCTCAGAACTCAATACGTATTTAGATTTTCTCTTCTGTTCTCCCTTGCAATTAACTGTTTGAGTTGCTACATAATAGATTAAAAGACCTGCCACAAGCATTGGGCTTTTTCTTGGTTCATTTATTACCTGGTTGACTTTCAGGCAATATCTCATTTCTTTGGACACCACTTAAACCAAAACCATCAAGGACCCACACCTTGGGATGTGACTGAAGGGAGTCACTAGCCTCTACACTACTTTGTGCAAATTAGAAGAAAAGAAACATCTCCAGCTGATGCAATTCCCACAGACATGCCACCTGGAGAATCAAGAGTGAATGGATTTTAGCTCCTACCCACCTCCTTGACTATGCAGAATTCTGAGCAAAGCAGAACCCAGTCAACGTTATGTGGCCATGATTGAAGCAGCTTTCCCCACCCATTTCTTAGCCCTGTGTCTCATATGCTTCTCTAGTGTAAAATAATGACTTTTTTCAGAGATGGGATTAGGTTAGATGAGACTTGAGTTAAGTATCCCGATGCAAACACATTGGGTACAAAACACAGCCGTCCTTGACCATCTTTTATATCCCCAAGTACCTAGTTGTTTCCTTCCATTTGAAATTGAATAAGTACTACCTGGGACCCAGGAACTGTTCTAGGTGTTGGATATTCACTTTGAAGGACACAAGCAATACTCCAGATGCTGTAGAAATTACCCTCTGATAAGATGCACTAAACAACTACATAAGTACTTAACAAGTATCGCCTCCTTATGTGCTGGAAGGTAAAGTATAGGGAGAATATAATTAGCAAATATGACTGAGATGGGGGAGGTCAGGGAAGATTTCTTGGAAAAGATGACATTTATAATGGATCTTAAAAGTAAGAAATAATCAGGCTGGGGGGTGGGGTGGTAATGGGGTAAAAGAGAAAGGACACTCTTCCAAACAGAGGAGTGTGGGCCAAGACTCAAGTTGGAAAGAATTTGGTGCATTCTAAGGATTGAAATAAGGCCAACAAGACTGAAGCTTAGGGATTAAGGAAAAGCACGAGGTGAGATAAAACTGCAGAGAGGAGGCCACATCCTGGGGGGCCTGGAGTTCATGCTGCCCCAAATAAGGGTTTGGGACCTCATTTTATGAGGAACTGGACTCTGTTCAGATATTCAGGTTTAAGCAGAGACATAAAATATATTTGGAACAATAACTCTGGTCATGAAAAATGAGCCACCGAAGGAGAACAAGAATGGATGTGGGAGATTTGTGCAGAGGCAATGGCCCAATTCAGGCTACAAATGATGGTGAAAAAAACATCAGTGAAAAGAGAGAAAAGAGATCAGCTTTGAGAAACCGTCAAAAAGTAAGGGACTTGGCGATAGACTGGGAAGAGGATGAAGGAGAAAAGTGCGAAGGATGATGCCCAGGTTTCTGACATTAGTGCCATTTTCTGAACTGTGGAACACAGAGAGGAGGCTTGCAGAGTGAGAGCCTCAGTGCAGTTTTAAACACATTGGATTTAAACTGCCTGCACGACCTCCAAGTTGGGCATGCAATTATATATGTATGCTGCCTTCTATAACCCTTGAACCTAGTCCATTTTCCCCACACATTGCCAGATTAATTTGTCTAAAATACAAATCTGATTACCTTACTCCCAGCCCCAAACCTCTCAAGCCCTTCACTGCCTTCAGCACAGCATCCACACTCCTCTGCCTCCCCCACAAGGCCATCTATCCTAGTATCTTCATCCTCCCCCTCATTCCCTGTACGCCAGTCACACTGAACATCTTAAAAGCACCAGCCTTTGCCATTTGCTTGTCTTTACCTGTGGTCTTCCCTGTGTCTATTTAGTCCCTGCTCTGCCTGGTTAGCACCTATCCATCTTTCATAAGCAAGCACAGCCTCTCCTGACACTGCCCTGAAGTCTGGGTCACACCCCTGCCTTCTCTTGGGCTGCCGTAGCCCTGGAACACAAACCTGGAACCTTCCAGTGACTCAAGCCAGCCAAAGAATCCCAGCAAGTGGCCTCCAGGGAGATGTCCACTGACTTTGCTGATCTCATCCAGAGGTCAGCAGTGGTCTGACCAGCCTCCACAGTCAGGCAGGGAAACAGAGGACATGGTGCAGACAGTCAGCTTGAATTCATATGTGGTGAATCCCATCTATCTCTCCCGTTTTTGATGGTCTGGCTTGAGCACTAAGTTTGTCACAAAGTTTATATTTTACCAGCTTTTCTTATAGGTAAGGGCTGAGCAGGATCATCAGGGAGACAAGTTCACAAAGATAGGTTTTCCAAATTTTAACCCTCATGTAGGATCCCTCTTGGCTTCACATGACTCACACATCAATCCAGTCATCTAAGTCAGTCTCTTATCCCCAAACACCTATTCAGTTGGCTTCTCCACACTGAACATATAACTAAGTTGGAGCTGTGTCACCAGGAGCAAGTGGCTGCAAATTGTCATTTCTCAGAGGGTCTGATCCAGTGGCAAAGTGTAAGCACAGACTTCCTCCTAGAGTTTCTTGGCTGGAGACTTTCAAGGGCCTCTAATGTAAGTATCAATCCCTTGCTTTCATCCTTTTCCGAGACCAGGAGTTCACTGAGTCCTCAGGCAGCCTCACCTGTGATTGGATATCGGGGTTAGAAAGTCTCTTGATAATGAGCTGAAATCGCTCTCTCTAAACTACCTTCTCAGCTCACACACACAAGTTCTAATCCCTCTTTCTCAAAACAGCCCTTCTCATTTTTAAAGATGGCTTTCACGTTGGCCCCAAGTCTTTCTCCTCCAATTGGAAAATTCTCTAATTTAAAACACATCAAGCTGAAAGTTCCATGTTTGTGACATTGACAATCTTCATGCAATTTGACATGATTCTTTCCTCCTTTCCTTCTTCTATTCCATCCCTCCCTCCAGCCCTTCACTACCTTTCCCTTTTCCCCTCCATGCCAATGTTAACAGAATGATCCAATTTACGAGATAAATAAAAGGGGATTGATCAAATAGGTCCAGTGTGCATTTATCTGAAGCCAGAAATTATTAGCCAATGTTTTTGCTGCATCACCTGTGCTGACCTCACAGGGTTATTGAAGGATTAAAGGAAATAATCCATAAAGTGGTCTGCACAGTGGTCTGACATATAAGAAGAATAAAATGTTAGTTATCATGACAAATAATTAAGGCACTGTTAAACAGCTTCTACCACCAGCATAATACACATAATGGTTAGTGATCAATTTTTCCTCATATCATTATGAAATGTACCATGCTATGCACGTTCTGGACATATTTTCATGTAAATTAGGTTTGACTATGTAAGTCACGGGAAACATAAAAACATGACTAAAGAGCAGCTATGTTTGGGTCTTGATGTGCACGTATTTTTTGCTAATGATTTGAATGAGCAATTTCTAACGTTAATGACGTGAAGGACAGAGACTAAGACCTGTAGACTCTTGACTCTATAAAGTTAGAAGGGATTAATTAAAACTGAGCTAATGTTTTATAAGGCTTAAATAAAAATAGCCAATATAGCAGAAACGCAAACTCCACCTGTTGTTCAAAAGCAAGATGTCCTTTGATATGGGTTGATTAAAATCTACCAAGGAGAGACTCTTTTGTAGCTTAGATCAAAGGTCTTGTATCCATTAACTTGCCAAGAACCCTAAACCAGGATCCCAAATCCTGTGTTCTTTCCTCAAGATTAAACCAGAGTGCACAAGATAACCAAGAGTATTTTTGTAAAAAAGAAAAAAGGGATAAATTGTGTTTATGAACATGTTCTAAACATTTTAGTTTACCAAATTTCATCAAACTGAACTGAACACCCTTTGTGTTCCTGACGTATGCTAGGGCACAAAGACAAATGAAGCACTGTCTTAGTTCTGATACAACATAGAGACTATGGGAAGATAAACAGGTGAATACACAGTTTGACGAGAAAATGTTATAAGGCAGTTGTGCATAAAGTACCTCAGACACTAAGGAAGAAACCAATGCAAGTCACTTTCAAGTATTTTTCACAATAAAGCATCTCTTTGGTTTGTCACAAATGTTGTGTTAGAAATCTATAGCGGTAATTTTCACAGTGGGGCTCATGGGCATTCTGAGTGGGATAGTGTTGGCTCTTGCCTATTGAATTTCAGTAACAAGAAGCCCCCAGATCAAAAACAAATGCCCCAGCACCGGCTGGGTATGCCCTGTGTTAGTTGAGAACCCTTGCACCACTTACCAGACAAGCGTCCACCTGAAGGAGAACTGCTAAACTCATCTGAGAAACAGACAAAAGCAGAACGGTGCTTTCCAAACGGTGTTTGAAACATTGAAAATAGAGTGTCCATTTGGAACAGATGATGTTGGCTGATGATTCATTACATTAGCTGAACACAAGCATGAAATTCTATAAAAATAGCAAAGGTTGCACCATTTACACTAGCACCTTATTTATTCAACACCTCACAAATCTGGCTTTGGATCAGATAAACTAATGTTTATTTTTGCTTTGACGTTTATAATGAGTTCACCAAGGAAAGACATAAACAAACAAGATAGAAAGAAAATATCTACCCAACTTCTGCACACTCAGCACCACCCATTTTACAGGTAAAACACAAACGTGCAGCTAATGTAAGGTGACCAGACGTCCCGATTTTGGCGACAGTTCTGATTTTTAACAATTTTTCCCGCGTCCCGCGGCATTTAAAAAAAGTCTCGATTTTTGGAAAGAGGCATATGTACTACTCTTTGTAATATTTTAAGTAATAATAATACAAAAAGAACCCCCCGGTCAATGGTGTCCTGCTTTACTAATGTTAAAATCTGGTCACCTTAAGCTAATGACTCTAATTGTTAATGAAGTCAGGGCCTCCACTTATTAATTATGTAATTTTAAAAAAGAGAATAACAGATATGTGCCTGTATTGGTTCCCTAGGGTGGCCATAACAAATGACCACAAGCTAAGTAGCTTATACCAACAGAAATTCATTCCTTCCCAGTTGTCTGAGTTCAAGGTGTAAGCAGGCTGCACTCTCTCTGGAGGCGCTAGTGGAGAGTCCCTCCTCATCTCTTCCAGCTTCCGGTGGCTCCAGCCTCTTCCTCCACAGACTTTCCTTCTTGCATTTGCTACATCAGCCACGTCACAATGACTTAGCTCAGGGTCCCATGCTTGGGACACTCTACCTCACTCATCGGCCCCTGGTTTTGGTGTTCTTGCCATGTGTCCCTACAGCTCTGTCACTTTCTTCATCTCACTGTGTCCATGTGCCATGTGTGCAGGAGCCATGGTTTTCTTCTTCCTCATTATTCTGAGTCTGATGCTTAGTGCAGTGTCTGGCATACAGCAGGTGCTTAATAAACAGGGTGTGTTTTTTTTTTTTTTCCAGTGAATGAATCAGTAAGAAAAAGAAGGAAGGAGGAGAGGAAGGGCAGATGGAGGATAGGAGAGTCATTGTATTTTCTGTGTGCTAGCCTGTGTGCTAGGGGGGTGCTAACTTGTTTAATTTCCCCAACTACCTGATCAGATATGTGTGATAAACACCTTCTTCAGTTTCTAAGTGGTGAAAATAGAGGCTCAGAGAGATAAATGTGCCCAGACTGCTTTAATTCTTCTTGGAACAATTATTTCAAAAGAAAGAAACTAAAAAAAAATGTGTATGAAGTTGGCAGTGATAGAAAAAACTGGAAGAGCCACCAAGTATTCATGGGTTATCTCTGAGTGGTGGATTATGCTAATAAGTTTTTGTTCTAGATTATAGGAATGATTTTTTTGATACTTTTTATTTTTCTAATTAAAGTTGACATTCACTATTATTTTAAACTAGAGTCCCAGGACATGAATTCGTGCATGGTTGGGGTCCCTAGGCTGGGGGTCAGGGGTGATCAGGGTCCTCTCACCCAGTCCTTATGGGGTGGGCTGCTCGAGGCCTGCTGGCAGGGGGAGGATTATGGGAGGTTGCTAGCTGTTGGAGGTTGACTGTGGGAGTGCACTGACCACCAGGGGGCAGCTCCTATGTTGAGCATTTGTCCGCTGGTGGTCAATGCACATCATAGTGACTGGTCGACCAGTTGTTCCTGTTTGTTTGGTCATAACGGTTACTTAGGCTTATCCTAACTAATAAAAGTGCAATATTAAACTTAACTGTTTCTTCCGGATGCCTAAGCCATGCCCACCAGCCAATCAGAGAGACTGTATGCAAATTAGCCCAGCCAACATGGAAGCCGCCACTCATGGACCTGAATAAATGGCAGCTTCCACTGCAGCAGGACTGAAACTGAAACTGCGGCCACTCCGCTTATCCTGGCTCAAAGCAAAACACATGTTTGCAATAAAGTATCAATCATAGAATCGTTGGGAGCTGAAGGAAACAGCAGGCCTGGCCTGATTACTAAGAGTAACATTGTTTCATTATAGAAGCCGTGAGCTGAAGCAGAGAGGAGGCTTCATTACTAGGTCTCAGCTTAAAGGAACAGTACATCAATTATAGAAGATAAACCCCAGAAACCTGCTTTCAGCCAGTCTTACTGGGACATTGGGTCAATGGGAGCTGTGGGCAGCCTGAAAGCGCCCCTGAGCCCATCACCCACACTGGCCACACCCCAATGGGGTGAGGGACGTTACTGGGGGGCTTGGCCAGCCTGCAAACAGCCATTGGCCCCTCACCCAGGCTGGCCAGGTACCCCAGTAGGGACCCAAAACCTGAAGGGACTATGGGAAGCCTGCAAACAGCCATCAGCCCCTCACCCAGGCTGGCCAGGTACCCCAGTAGGGACCCAAAACCTGAAGGGACTGTGGACATCCTGCAAACAGCCATCAGCCCCTCACCCAGGCTGATCAGGCACGCCAGCAGGTGCACATCCCCAGAGGGGTCCCAGACTGTGAGAGAGCACAGGCCAGGCTGAGGGACCTCCCAAGTGCACAAATTTTTGTGCACCGGGCCCCTAGTATAGTATTTATATAGATTAATTTCAGGTGTACAGGACCATGGTTAGACTTTATATAATGTATGAAGTGATCACCCTGATAAATCTGGTATCCAGTTGGCATCAAAAATACTTATTACAATATTATTGACTATATTTCTTATTAAATGGTTTTTCAAATGAAAATGTTTTTTAAAAAGTGAAAGCTAGCTGTGTTTTGGGCTGGAGCATAGTAGGGATATAATCATCTCCTATGAAAAGGTGAAGATCTGGAACCCAGGCTGTACCATGGTTGGAAGATGAGGGTAATTCAATATTCTCCATGACTTGGAGCTTGAGGTTAGATCTAGGGGTCAATTGATTTCTAACTGTATTTTTTTTGTTGTTGGTGATATAAAACTGAAATGATGTTTAGCCACTGATGGCACACCTTGTGTATTTGTCCAGTAAGATTTAGAGATGTAAAAAAAACAAATCAGAAATGTTCTGTGAATTTGAAGTTAGGCAGGTCTAATCCATGCAGCCAATTTTGATTTTGAACATCATGAAGAGAATATGAATCTCTTTGTTATCCTGCCATCAGCAGCCAGCTTTTAGTGCTTTAGAGGGTAAAAGAAGTCCTCCCTCAATGCTCTTACTGCTTTTGAAACTTCAGGCTTTTAGTTGTCTTTATGCTAATTTTTATTCAGGAGCATAAATGCATAGCTCCCAAAGATTTTTTGTTTGGCTCTGATGTATTTATTTATGTTTCTTTGACAATTTTAACTGTAGGATTGAACAGAAAATCAGCAGAGTCCCTGTTTTCTCTCACTGATGGATTGAGCAGGGCACTTGGTATCTGTAGAGTTGGTTTTCTGTACCTTTTATCTACAAACAGTCTTTGAAACACCAGCCTTAGGGGGTCTGACTTCATCCAACATTATTCCCTTCCTGAGGAGAAAGAAGACTTATGATTCTGTCTTGCTGTTGTCCTCAAGCCTATATTTGATTCCTGAGGAGAGTAGCTCTAATTAAGATCTCTAAAAGGTAGCCTTTTCTTGCAATTTTGAAATCTTTTTCATTGAAAAGGGTAGACAGGTATATTAGTCAGAGTTCTTTAGAAACAAAACCAATAATATGTGTGTGTGTGTGAGAGAGAGAGAGAGAGAGAGAGATAGAGAGAGAGAGAGAGAGAGAGAGAGAGAGAGAGAGAGAGAGAGATTTTAAGGAACTGGCGCATGTGATTATGGGGTTGCCAAGTCTAAAATCTGCAGGGTGGGGCCAGCAGCCTGGAGACCCAGGAAAGAGCTGATGTTGCAGTTCAAGTCCAAGGCCATCTGCTGGTAGAATTTCTTATTGCTCAAGGGAGGTCAGTTTTTGTTCTTTTAAGGTCTTCAACTGATTGGATGAGGCCCACCACATTTTAATCTACTTTACTCAAAGTCCACTGATTTAAATGTTAATTTTATCCAAAAAACACCCTCACAAAAATATTCAAAACAATGTTTGACAAATTATTTAGGCATCCAGTCAAGCTGACACATAAAATTAATGATGACAATAGGTCTTCCAGACTGGAGAGCAATTATGAGAGAAAACTCAGTGCTATACCCAACATGTTCCTTGTGGGTCTTGAAGTAGGACTAGGATTTGGGTGGGGACAGGGAAGGGTATTGAGATATAATTGACATACAATGAACTACACATATTTAAAGGTATCTACTATCTCCCAAAGTTTCCTCATACCCATTTATATCCCTATCCTCACAGCTATGCCTGCCATCCTGTCCCTAGGAAAATACTCTGTTTTCTGTCACTCGAAATTAGCTTGCATTTTCTAAGTTTATAGAAATGGAATTATCAGTATGAACCCCTTTGTCTGGCTTCTTTCACTCAGCACGAGTAGGGCAGGCATTTCCCCTGGAATTTGTAGAAACCTAGACTTCAACTACTGGCAAGTCTTCTGAGAATGGTAACTGATAATATGGAGTGAGAGGTTTGCCCTATTGTCAAATATCCCCTCATCAACTATCATCTTATATACTATCTATAATAATAAAAGAGTAATATGCTAATTAGACCAGACATCCTTCCTTCTGGAGAAAGCCACAGCAGACAGGGGCCACAGCAGAGGCAGCAGATGCCCCCAGCCTCACTGCTATGGGCGGGGGCCAGGGCCAAGGCCCTTGCACGAATTTTGTGCATCAGGCCTCTGGTATTAGTTATAAAAAGAGCCCAAACTGTTTTTTTCTTTCAGAGTTATGTTGCAAAAGAGTCTTAGCACAGACATGAAACATTTCACAATCTATACAATGAACATTCCCAGCACAGTGGGCCCCTGGATGCTAACACTCTCTCTGACTGCCATGTTTTGATATGACTGCATGATTTTGACTGAGTGAAACATTCAGCCTTCCTCTGCTCTGTAAATCAACAACTGCAAACTATGGAAAAAATGTCTTCAGCATATAATTAAATGGAGGATAAAAGTAGATTATGAAAAGGAATATACTTTAATTCCAATTTTATTAAAAAGACTATGGGAGGAATGAATAATTACATTTACCTGGAATGATAAACAGCAATAGATTAATAAGAATTATTTCTTGATGGTGAAAATATGAGTGATTTAAAATTTTCTTTTCCATACTTTTCTGTTTCTTAAATGGTCTAAAGTGAATGTGTGTATTGTTATCAGAAGACAGATAATAGAATGATGATTACAAGAGGAATAGGGAGTTTGAGGGAGGTAGAAGAGGGCAAAGGGAGATAAATGGTGATGGAAGGAGACTTGGCTTGGGATGGTGAACACACAATACAATATACAGATGGTATATTATAGAATTGTATACCTCAAACCTACATAATTTTATTAACCAATGTCATCCCAATAAATTCAATGAAAAAAAAAAGCAGTGTGAAAAATTTTATATTAATCCTCAAATTGGGGCTTTTGATTTGTAAGAAATTATTAAGTTATTTGGAATAATTTTAGAATTAACTCGCACCCTATAGCAATGATAGTTATTGTTTGTCATTCATCATTCTTTCTTTCATTCATTTACTTATTTCTCCAGTAAACACATATTGTTCAGTTACTAGGTTCTAGATTCTGTGTTAGATATTAGATATAAAGTTGAACAAAATGGTAATTCCCTTCCCTTGGAAAAATCCCTTTATAGTCAACCAGTTACCCAAGTCAGTTTACTAATTTGAAAGGGTCAGTCAAGGGTTGAGGCTTAAGATTTCAATTAGGAAGTCAGCTTGGAATGAGAAGGTGAAATGCGCTGTTTTGGTTCTCAGGGATATGGCACCCATTCCAATGACAAATGCCATTCTGCGTGACTGTATTGGTGCTTCCATCAGTGAACTGCAAAAACAGGAAAGGCCTTTAAAATGCTTTAATGCCGTGATAACTGCAGTTGTATCATTTGCTTGCTGACTCCATTATTCTAGAGATTATTTTTAAGGTTAACATTTTTTAATGTACACTACATCTTATTATACTTTAAAAAAGATTTTAACTTTGCTTTTCAATTATAGTTTACATTCAGTATTATCCTGTATTAGTTTAGATGTACAGAAAACTTGTTAGAAATAATTTACTTTACAGGGTGGTCCAACCAATGCTTCAAGTAACCTCATGGACCCACACATACTCATCTCAATACTATTGACTTTATTCACTACATTGTAATCCACAGTCCCCAACCCTCCTCTCCTCTGACAACTCTTACTCTGTTCTCTGTATCTATAGGTCTAATTCTATTTTGCTTGCTTGCTTATTTTGTGCATTTGATTCCACAGGTGAGTGAAATCATATGGTATTTGTCTTTCTCTGACTGCCTTACTTCACTTAGCATAATATCCTCTAGGTCCATCCATGCTATCATAAAGAGTAAGATCTTCTTTTTTCAGGCTAAGTAGTAGTCCATTGTGTAAAGATAACACAGCTTTGTTTATTCTCTTATTTACTGATGGGCACTTGGGTTGCTTTCAAATCTTGGCTGTTGGAAATAATTCTGCAGTGAACATCGGGGTGCATATATTCTGTTGAGTTAGTGTTTTGGGATTCTTTGGATATATTCCCAGAAGTGGAATTGCTGGGTCATAAGGCAATTCTATTTTTTTTTTTTGAAGAATCTCCACACCTTTTCCCACAGTGGTTCAACCAATCTGCATTCCCATCCACTTTATCTTAGTAAAAAGGTTAACTTTTTACTTTATGATCATTATAGACTCACATACAGTTATGAGAAATAATACAGAGAGATTCCGTGTGCTCTTTACCCATTATCTCCTAATGGTAACATCTTGCAAACTATAGTACAATATCACACATTATAGAAATTGTAATACACAGGGAAAGGAAAAAGAAAGCTTTGGTTTCTCATCAAACTCCATATGTAGCAGGTACTTGTCTTTTTCTTGGCAAGCTTCTGCAACACTGACTCTCGCTCACTCATTAATGAAGACTTCTCTCAAGATAGGTTTTTCTTTACATCTAATATAATAAAAGAGAAACATGCAAATTGACCGTTACCACCAGCCAATCAGAGCGGCTGTATGCAAATTAACCCAGCCAAAATGGAGGCCAACAGCCATGGAGCTAGAGCAAACCAAAGGCTTCTGTTGCAACTGCCTGCCTAGGCTGGCTAAGCCTCTGCTCACAGCCATGCCCACCAGCCAATCAGAGCGGCTGTATGCAAATTAACCCAGCCAAGATGGAGGCTGGCAGGGCGGCTCTGCACTGGGAGCCTCCATGGCCAGCCGGCATAGCTGTGCCAGGTATGTCAGCTCAGTGGGAGGGGAGTCTGGCCTCGGGCCTCCTCGGGGCGTCCAGGAGCAGCTGTCCTGGGTCTGCTGCCTAGCTCCGCCCCCGGGAGCCTCTGAGGAGTATCCAGGAGTGCCTGTCCCAGGTCCACTGCCTGGCTCCACCCCCCGGGGGCCTCCCGGGGGCATGCAGGAGCACAGGGCCTCTGCAGGGTGTGCAGGAGCAGCCGTCCTGGGTCCATTGCCTGGCTCTTCCCTGGGGGCCTCCGCAGGGTGTCTAGGAACACCCGTCCAGGGTCCGCTACCTTCATCTGCCCCCCAGGGGCCTCCACAGGGCATGCAGGAGCGTTTGCTGCACAGTGTGGAGAATCCGAAGCCTATTCACTGCCTGGCTCCACCCTGGGTGTGTTTGCTCAGCAGCAGGGCCCCACCGAGGGATTCTGCACCAGCGTCCGCCCCAGGCTTGCCATCCAACTCTGCGCCAGGTGTGTCCCCTCAGCGGTGGGGGCCCACAAGGCGTGTGCAATTGTGGGCCCTCCAGTGGGAAACGTCCAGGCCTGCACTCACCAGCCTTCCCACCCCTCAGTGCACGAACCCTGAAGGGGCTGTGGGCAGCCTGAAAATGGCTCTCAGCCCCTCACCCAGGCTGGCCAGGCATGCCAGCCGGTGGACATCCCCCCCGAGGTGTCCCAGACTGCAAGAGGGCACAGGCCGGGCTGAGGGACCCCCACCCCCCGAGTGCACAAATTTTTGTGCACTGGGCCCCTAGTCTAAAAATAAATATTTCCTTAAAAGGTTACATGGCAATCACCTTGTAATAAGTTGGATTAATTTCTAGGATGAAGTTAATATAGAAATGTGAAGAAACAGTTTCTAGTCTTCAGGTTGTAGGGACTTTGTGGACAGAAAAACTTAACCTATTTACATGAAGTATATCTGTAGGGGTGGAAAGATTGATAGAAAGAATATTCCCAAAGAAGGTTATGCAGCAGTGCACAATCTCAAAGGAGCCTTGACGGGGCAACTAAAGTGAATGCAGAATCTTGTTACAATAGCCATGGCGCCATATACAAGGAGGCTTCTCTTTCTCTAGCAAAAAGGGGAGCCACACTTGGTGACTTTCAAATAGTGGTTCTCAACTTTGGTGGCACATTAGGATCACCTGGGGATCTAATATTCTGATTTTTGGGCCTCATCCTCTGGAAATTCTGTTTATTTGTTATGGGGTAGGGTCACAACATCTTAACTAATAAAAGCGAAATATTAAAATTAACCGTTTCTCCAGGACGGGGGTAAGCCACGCCCACCAGCCAATCAGAATGGCTGTATGCAAATTAGCTCAGGCAAGATGGCCGCCGGCAGCCTTGGAGGCCAGTGCAGTGCCAGTGGCAGGGTGAGCGGGATTTGGGGGTAG
>PVJC01031954.1:0-20247 GCA_004026665.1 Murina feae | reverse complement strand
ACTGCATCTGCCCCGAGTGTGTTCCTTGTGGATCTGTTTTGTTTAGGTTAGTCCCTCTCTGGCCACTGGGTGAGGCTGGCTCCTGTATCTTTAAGGAGGTGTTGCTGCAGAAGCCTCTGACGCACTTGGGAGGGGCGGGGCCTCGGGGAGTTTGCCGGGCGGGGAGGAGCAAATAGCTATGGGGCTTCTCAGCCCTGCGCTGAGAGACACCAGGTCTCTGTGTCCCGCGGTAATTGCTGCAAGCAACGCTGAGAGAAATCCGCTTTGAATTTCCTCCTGGTGCCAGTCAGTTCCCCTTCTCTGGGTGTCTGTGGGACTTCAGAAACTCGCCTAGAAATGGAGTTCAGAGCCGCTCGGGACTTGTGGCTCTCTTCGTTTTGGAAAAGAACCGCGTCCTCTGGTGCCAGCCCTCTCCCCGAGCCCCGTGCGCGCGCCTCCGTACCTCTGTACTTTGCTTCCGCTGCTCCTCTGAGTCTCAGACTCTTCTAGTTGTAGGATTTTCACTCAGCCAGCCGTCCTGTGGGTGCGAGTGGTGTCCGTGTGTTCTTTTCGTGGTTTTTCTGAAATAGTTGTTCACAGCTGCATATACGGTGTCTACCCTATGCCGCCATCTTGTTTCTCCGAAGCTGGTTTGCTTTTGCTTCTACTACTGGGCTTGCTGCACCGTGGAGAGGAGCTGTCTGGCCACTGGAAGAGCCATTGAACACGACAGAGAAACGAGGCCGCAGCCCTTGGAGAAGTGGTCAGGTCAGCCGTGGTGGGAAAGCAGATCCCCTCCCCCTCGCCTGTCCTGGGAGATGGGGCAGCCGTCTAGGCCACCATAGGCCCTGGGTGGGGTCCCGTGGATTCGCCTACCGTTTTTCTTCTTTGTTCTTTCTTCACCCACCTGACGGTTGTCCCAACAGCATCTATTCACAGTGAACTCATCCTCACATGTGGGTTTTTGAAAGATGGGTGCGGCACATGTGCCTTTAGCCCAGCGGGTGTGACACCTCTTTATCTGGACGCTCATGGAGGGTCTGTCAGGTGGCGGCGAGTCTGGCGGAGTGGGGGGCTGTGCAGCGGGAAGAAAGAACGCAGACGGGGCCTGGAATCACCAGTTCCTTCCCCGTGGCGGGGCCTCGGGCAAGGAGCCAACCTCTCCAAACCTCGGTTTGCTCCCCTGTAAAATGAGAATATTGCTTAGGAACGAAGGTTGCTTAATGAAGTGACAGAGTCAACGCGCTTCACCAAGGGTGTGGGGTTGGGCAGGTCTCAGGTCCCGGTTGGGTGAGGCACTGATGGAATTTTTCAATGAAAGAAGTGCGTTTTGAAGTCTTTTAAAGAGAGAAAGAACTTCTACACCTGCCGATCAGCACCTGGGTCTGCAGGTGACGTGGTTACCACACTGCAGAGCTCGGCCCAGACCCAGCCACTGTCTCCCTGCTCTGAGGCCTGGGCCGCCTGGCTGCGTGGTATCTGCGGTACCTGCCCGAGCCTCAGCTGTCCCACGTGGGGGAACCATGGAGTGAATAGGAACACCCCCATTTGCAGAAGAAGGTCCTGGGGCTCAGGGGCGGGAAGGAGCTTCCACACCACAAAGGGAGGAAGCTACAAACCACAGCTCCTCCCTGGGGCTGTGCCAGCCCTGCTGCTCCCGCCAGGAGAGCACTGGGTCTTCGTGGGTGCAAACGGGTGCCACCCCCCTTTGGTGAAGGCTCTGCCTTCCCCTGTTTGTGGACCCCGGTGCCCACTCATCTTCCAGGGCTCGGCCCAAGGGCCCTGTGGTCCGTGACCCACGGTCTCCAGAGTATGTGGGCTCCCAAGGAGGGTGCGGAGGGGCCTTCCTGGGGTGCGGGGGTGGGGGCAGTGAGCAGCGGGGGCTCTCCTGACGCGTGCATGACCACACCGATGACTGGGAAGCTGGGTCTCCCAGGCCTAATTTGCTGAACACTGGCTTTCAAACGGCCCTCATTACAGGCCCGCAGCCGGCTCCTCTCTGACGGGCCTGGAGGAAAGATGGAATTGGGGAGCTTTTAAAGCTACACTATACAGAGCAGCCTGTGGCTTTGCTTGTTTTATGTGGTCGTCAAAGCTGTTCTCGGGAGGAGGGGAGGAAGGAGGCGCCGGCTGGGGTGGGGCAGGCGGCCATGCAGGACGCTCACAACCTGACTGTGGGGATGAGGGAGACTGATGCGGGCAAGACCCTCGAGGGTCTGCGAGGGCCTCGCTCCCATGGGGAAGGCTGCGGACCCCGCCTGCCCTCCCGGGAGACTAGGGGGCAAGGTCACCCAGAAGGTCAACCCTGGGATTGACCTTCTGCAATTTCTTCTTTTCCAAAAAAGAAATGTTTCGCAGTTATTGTATTGTCAACATTTTATGATGAAAACATTCAGACAGACAGTAAAGTTAAGGACGTTTACAAGGAACCAAGGTACCTGGAGTCTGCCGTTAACATTCCTGCACGCTTGCTTTATCGCGTATCTCTCCGCCCATTAATCCATCTTACTGAGAGGCTATGTCAAAATAAATTGAAGGCATCGTATATTTTCCCCTAAATAGTTCAGCGTGGATTTTATTAATTAGAATTCAACATTTGTCTACAGTCTTCCTTGTTTTCCTGTACAATTTACATACAAATGAAATGCACAAATTTGAAGTCCACGGCATGAGTGTATGACGTGAGCGAGGAGCTGTGGTTGCTCAGAAGAGGGTAGCGCCTTCCCAGTGCAATGCATCGAAAAGACGTCCATCGCCCCATTGGGTCGCCTTGGTGCCTTCGCTGAAAGTCAAATGTCACACCAGTGTGGGCTCTCCATTCTGCGTCACGGCCTACAGGTCCGTCATTACCCAACACCCACTGTCCTACTGAAGCCTCCCTGAGTCTTCACATCGGGTAGTGGGAGTCCCAGCTTCGTTCTTTTTCAGGATAATTTTGGATATTTTGGGACTAGCTTTAGGAATAGTTTATCATTTTATTTTATTTTTAAAATATATTTTATTGATTTTTTTACAGAGAGGAAGGGAGAGAGATAGAGAGCTAGAAACATCGATGAGAGAGAAACATCGATCAACCGCCTCCTGCACACCCCCTACTGGGGATGTGCCCGCAACCAAGGTACATGCCCTTGACCGAAATTGAACCTGGGACCTTTCAGTCCACAGGCAACGCTCTGTCCACCGAGCCACACCGGTCAGGGCTAGTTTATCATTTAAATGTGAACATTTAATGTGAGACAGTTTACAAGTAAAGAGGGCTTTGGGTAGCATCTGGTCCTCTGAGCTCACTGAGCAGATGGGGGCATTGACGCTTGACTCGTCCGCCAGCCTTGTAGGTGCCTCCAGATCAGAGACCACGGGTGTGACAGCCCCCACCAGGTGCCCTGTGCCTTCACATCTCCTGGCACGGAGTTGGCGCTCGGTACATACTTCCTGTTAAAATGGGTGGACGAACGGGGCTGAGCAGCGGTAAACTTGTCAGAGGTCCCATGGAGAAGACTTACCTGGCTGCGATGGGACTGGAATGAGTCTCCTGACCCCACTGGTCTATGGTCGCCTACCCTATCCAGGCAGGAGATGGAGCAGTTGACTGGCTTGGGTTTGCGGACTCTGCAGGAGCACATGGGTTAGGGTTGGCCTTTGACATGGAGTCCGCTTGCCCTCCCGGTGGGAACAGGCTGCTGTGCCCGCGGGAGCCCATGGAATGAATCCGTCCACCTCCCCAGGCTCTCCGAGTGGCTCACCGCGGTTCAGCCTTTCCATGCTGAGCCTACGCCTGGGACGGGAACTGACCTCAGTAAAGCTTTGCCAAGAGTGCCCATGGCCTCCGGGGTCTCCCGGGGGAGAAGGCATTTGGGGCACTCTCCTCCCAAGTGAGGACCAGTCAGGACCAGTTCAGAGCTGGGAAGGCCTTCCTATGCTTGGGGTTGAATGGGAGCTTCTCACTCCAGGTGGTTACAAACAACCCGCCAGGTTTACAGGTGAAGTGGGCCGGGTGGGGACAGGAGCAGCAGCCAGCGTGGGCGCCCGCCAGCCTGCGTGCCCCAGCTCTCTCTGGGTGAACCCTGATGACCAGATCCTGTGACATTGTCCGGACCCGTCTCTCCCACTCTTCGCTCTCCTCTCCCCCCACGTGGCTCCAATCTCAGGCTTACCTGGCAGTGCTCCATCCGTGCGTCATCCTTACTTGAAGATCTCGCGGGAGCCTAGAACTTTACCTCCGGGGGAGGGATGGGATCAACTCAGCTCTCTCTCTGAGCCACGCTGACCCCCTGGTTGTCTTTCACTTGGCTTCTCCCCCCACACCATGGGGGAGGGGTGCAGCTCCAAATCAAAACCACTTTTTCTAGAGCAGCTAGAGATCTGGGTGTTTAGCTAGAAATCTGGGTGTTTCTTAAAAAAATAAAAATAAAAACCCTATATATTTGTATTGATTTCAGAGAGGAAGGGAGAAGGAGAGAATGATAGAAACATCAATGATGAGAGGGAATCATTGATTTGCTGCCTCCTGCATGCCCCCTACTGGGAATGGAGCCTGCAACCCAGGCATGTTCCCTGCCTGGGAATTGACCATGACCTCCTGGTTCAAAGGTCAACACTCAGCCATGGAGCCATGCCGGCCGGGCTGAAATCTGGGTGTTTCTATACATCTGTTCTGATGTGTTTCCTCAGAAGCATTACGCAGCCTAAACAAATGGTATTTAGCGGCACCTTGGGCCGGCGGTTTGTGACCTCGGAAATATTAAAAGGCATCACTCCGCTATTTTCCAGGACTGCCAGGTCGTGGGGAGCTCGGGAAATCGCTGGCGGAGAGACCGGATCAGGGCATCCAAAGACTATTTTGTTGCAACAGCTGCAAAGACCTGGAGCAGCTGCTAACTGCTGGGTTGCGGGGATGTCTGGGGTGTATCCGGGACAACATCGATCATCCCCGCGGCACTCATGCGCCTGAGTCTCCTTCGTGTATTAGCTGCTCTGCTGGGGCTTGTGCCATCGATATTTTGGGCAAAGAGAGACGCCTCCCTCTAATGATGCCCTAATCGTTGCTAATTTCCGCGGCACGGATCATGCGCCATCAGGTGCAATGAGCACATTAGCTTCTAATGCTCCTGCTACGAAGAGTTCCTGGGAAACGGCTCAAAGGCACGTGCACACGCCGCCAGGGAGGAGCCGGGGGACCCGGGGACCCGGGAGAGAGCAAGAGGGCCGCAGGTGGTGGGGGACCTCCCGTCCGGGGCAGGACACCTGCCGGATGGGTCTGAGCCCTGCCCTCACCCTGTAAGCTCCCACCCACATTAATAATCCTAACTCCCCGATTTGCAATTAACCCAGAAGCTCTGTGATGATAATGGGACGACGTGTGTAATTCCATGCCAGGAGACGCTAGATGGGCAGGGCTGGGAGCTTTAGTCATCTGTCTGGTGGTTCTGAAGGGGGGGGGGTGTGGTGGGGGGGGGTGAGCGGGGCGGGCACTGATCCCCTGTCCCTGTGCAGGGAACCATGAGGGAGCTGCCCAAGTAGGCCAGCCCTGGGGACCTCGAGTGGGTCACAGCGGCGGGATTCTCTGTGGGGATGTGGAAGCATGGCCTGTCCTACCCACCTCCATCCTGGGGAGAACCCTGCCGTCCGCCCTGCTTTGCTGGCCCCGTGAGGTCCTTGGCAACATTTGAGATTATGATTATGATCTGCTCTGAGGGCGTGGATCTGTCCTGGGGGCATTAATCTGTCCTGGGGGCCATTGATCTGTCCTGGGGGTCATTGATTTGATCTGGGGTCATTGATCTGTTCTGGGGGCCATTGATCGGTTCTGGGGTCATTGATCTGTTCTGGGGGCCATTGATCGGTTCTTGGGCCACTGATTGGTTCTGGGGTCATTGATCTGTCCTGGGGATCATTGATCTGTTCTGGGGCCATTGATCAGTTCTGGGGCCATTGATCTGATCTGGGGCCATTGATCTGATCTGGGGTCATTGATCTGTCCTGGGGCCATTGATCTGATCTGAGGCACGTGGATCTATCTTGGGGGCATTGATCTGTCCTGTGGGCAGAAGTTAGACCCAGCGTGTCCTAGCGCCCGGCTCCCACGCCTTGTGGATCTGTGGCTCTCAGGGCTCTTCCTAGTGGATATGAGACCTTGAGCCTCATTCCCAAAGCGTTTTGTAAAACAATCCTAACAGCCCAATGACCAGCCCATTCATCGCCATAGCGATAACTGGGTAATTACCGCCAACCCCCCAGGAATCTCAATACAGCTTCTTTGCCACTTTTGGCTTCTTACACAAAATTATAGTTGTGCATCAAGAGACCATTAATTAAGGTGCAATCACACCTGTCCTTGCCGGCGGCGGCGGTTGCTATAGCTACTTACCTCTGGCCACCCTCACGCCGAAGCCGAGCGGGGGGGGGGGGGCAGCAGGGGGGGTGTCCTGACACCCACCCGAGTTGCAGAGAGCACTCGGTTGCTCTCAGGGCCGATTGCAAGGGAGGGGTCAGTGGGGAGACGGTCCAGAAAGATAGGTGTGGAGGCCTGCAGAGGTGGATGGCTTATCCAGGTAGCTGCCCCACCTGCCACCTGATGGAAGTGGAATCAGAAAGATGAGGTCTGGGATCCCATTCCTTCTTGCTGCCCTTGCTGAGGTCACGGGACAGTCCAGCCCACACCCTCAGTGAGCAGCAAGAACTCACTGCCATGACCTGTGCTGGCTGCCCAGCCCAAAGCACCCACCCCCCAGGGCTGTGCTAATAAGACGAAGCCAGCCACAGTCCCCCTTAGCCAGGAGGAATGAAGGTTTTCATCTTTTATTAAACACAAAAAATGGGCAAGAAGTGCTGCCTCTGAGAGGCAAGGTTGAGAGAAGCAAACTGATCTATTTTGCTCATTAAACCATTAAAAACCTCATTTAGGTGTAAATAAGGAAGGCACATTAAATCTTAATGTACAGCGCAGGGGGTGAGCATGGCTCTTTGCTAGCTTGACCTTGACCTCAGGAAAGTGATTAAAAATAGAACTTCAGCTCGGTTGGTGTGGCTCAGTGGTTGAGCATCGACCTACAAACCAAGAGGTCACTGGTTTGATTCCCAGTCAGGGCACACGCCCAGGTTGTGGGCTTGATCCCCAGTAGGGGGCATGCAGGAGACAACTGATTGATGTTTCTCTCCCTCCCTTCTCCCTCTCCCTTCCTCTGTCTCTAAAAATCAATTAAAAAACAAAACAAAACACAAAACACATTAAAAAAAATAGATCTTCGACCGAAGATATTTCTAGCCCCTTTCAGAGTGGGAGATGCTCCCCTCAAAATGAGATGTGCAACACACAGGCCACAGTGGAAGGGAGGGTACCCCACATCCGCCCCAGGTCTCCCTCCACCCTCCCGGCTGCTCATAATTTAGGGAAGGGCGGCTTTAGGACCCAGCTGACTGGGCACAGCTTGGGAAGCCAGTGGGTCAGGAAGTGGGCCCACTGAGCACGGATGGCCCTGAGCTGTGGTTCCTGCCATTGGGCGGCATCCATCTCCCCTCACAGAATTCCATGAGGACTTAACGGGATCCTTTGCGTGAAGCAGTAGTCTGGGGCCTGGAATATAATAGGTGCTCAACAACACTTTAGAAACCATTTCTGAGAGAAAAAAATAAGAACAGAGTAAAAATCCTCGAGGAAAACATATACTAACACATTAACAAGGGTTTTCTCTGGGTGGTTTTGATTTCCTATTATCCACTCGTCTGTATTTCCCACGATACATTTATAGGACTCGTGAGTTTCAAAAGTGCTCGAAGGACATTTGCTTTCTGCCAGCTCCCCACCCTGAGTGCCCGACCATAGCTACCTACCGCCCGAGGGGTGGGGGGTGACCTTGACTGTGTAGACACTTTCGTATCTTTCCTTTTCTAGAACTGGGCATGTTTTATCGTTTCCGAAGATGAAGGGAGGAACGAGCCCATTTTAAAAATAAAAACCTGGTTATTTGTAAATGGGGAAAGCAAGGCTCTGGGAGGCGAGATGAGCTGCCCAGCTGGTGAGTGAGGAGTCCGTCCACCCGGCCCGTGATTTGTCCCCTCAGCGTGGTTTTACTCTCCACGAGACCCTCTTGAGGGACTTTTGTTTGAAACAGGAATTGGTCTTGTTTTTAGGGGGATGTGGCTCCTCGGGGACAATAGCAATGGCAGAGGAGAGCGGAGAGCCAGTGTGTCTTGGGGAGTGGCCATGCGAGGTGAGGGTGGGAGCGGACCAGGGCTGGGTCTGCTCTGTGTTCATCCTCTCAGGCCCACGAGGCAGTGGTGCATGCTAAGGTATTTCCATCTCGTCATCGGTCGTCATGAATGACTGCATTCTATCAGGGCTGGGGTGAATGCTGTAAGCCAAGGAGACCAATCTCCCCTTTCACAGATGGGAAAACTGAGGCCTCGAGTCGAAAAGTGCACTTGAAAAAAACAAGCTCAGGTTTAACTGCTCCTCACCCCCACTTCTAGTGAATGGGCTATGTTCTTCTTCACCTGTGACCTCATGGAGCCGCCTCAAGTCTTTCCCCTCACAGCAGGCTGCGTCTAAGAAAGACTCAACCTTCCATTTGCCACAGTTTACAGAACACATGGTCACGATCTCACCAAGAGGCAAGCTCATTCCTCCCACACCTCAAGGGCCTTCGTGGCCTGATCCTGCATCGGTGAATCCTGGGAGCCGGTGAGATCCAACACCCTCTTCGGGCAAGGAGCCTGCCTTTCCGCCTACATCCTGCACGGCAGAGATTCCAGACCAGCTTTACAGCTGGGCTGTGTCAGAGTCACTTGGGGAGCCTCTCAAGAATGTCTGTCCTTGGGCTGCCCTCACCCAAACTCAGATTGGTTTCTAGAACAATCCCCATGGGGTTTTGAGGATTCACCAACGTTTTGCAACAGCTCACACCAGGCTAACACATCCCACGGGGCCTCAATGAAGACCTGACAAATGGCTTTTGAAGGCTCGACCCGACTTCTTCCTGGAATATCGACAACTTCCCGGATGTTGGCGAGGTTTTCCGTGACACTGTTCAGTATTAAAGACGGCAAGTGATTCTCTTGTCCTTTTCTTATTCAGAATCGTAATGGAATTCATCACCTTTTCAGGATAATTTGTAACACACTGTGCAGGCGGATGACTGGAAGATAATCAATCATTAATAATCCAGCAGAACTTAGCTTCAGGATGATGCAAAGGTATTAAAAATTATCTTCGGATCGTTTGACAAATAACGTCAAAGGGAGAGTTAGAAAGAAGATGAAGACCTGGGGAGGGGGAGCGTTCTTGTGCCAAGACCAAAAATAAATGGCACCCACTCTATTATGACAACTGCTGTGCCTGAGAGAGTTGAAGGAAGATTATAAATAAAGATGCTCATGGCCAGAGGCCCAGTGTCTGCCTGGGAGCCAATGGCCAATGCGTAGGCATGTCTTCCTTGATCCAAGCCAAAGCTTCCAACCCAGGACCAACAACTGGAGCCACCAAGGTGACCTAGGCTAAGACTGGTCTCTCCAGATGCTGGGTGTGGGCCTCTGTTTAATAATGAGCACCTGCAATGAGCATATGGCTTGAAGGGCAGAGGACAGGTAATATAGAGTTACAGGAATCTGCGTTTTGGTGAGTGCAGCCTGGAATGATGTAAAGGTCCCAAGAAGACTGCCCACGAACCCCAAGTTCTAAGCCATAAAACTGGCCAGCTATTGGGATTGGGTAAGGATAAGGCTCTTTGGTCCACGTCTGTGGAAGAACCAGCTTGTGTTCCCCAAGGAGACGCTAGGAGGACAAACTTACAAGTTAGTGTTCCATCATGCATATGGATAAGGGCTGTCGCAACCTGACTGATGACAAAAACGCCTTCTGAGATACATATTTCTTAATCCTGCTGGCCTCTTGTTGTCACTAAAATAACAATATTACAAGAAGAGATGAGCCAACTGGCAGAGATCCATCAGCAAGTGATCCCAATAAGAACTGCTTGTGCTTTGCCCCCGGACAAGGTCACACCCTGATCCCCAAACTGTCTGTTCAGCAAAACTTCCAACATCTGTGTGTCAGCATCTCAAGAGAGCAAAGTCATCTTCAGATCAGAGAGAAGCTCAAGGAATTTAGATGAAACTGAACATGGGGACCAAGAGACAGTGAAACAACGAGATTCATATTTCATGCGGAATCAGAAATAGAGGAAGTAGTAAGAAGCAAAGGGCAATTCTCACCATATTTATTCAGTTGCATCCATGTTAGGTAGCTCAGCTAAGGACTCTGAAATTTTTCTCAGATCCCCAAATCATAGAACATCAGCACAGGCATACTTTGAGACATCTCACAGATATCATGAAAGAGAAAGATATGTTGGATTAATGGATGGATGGATGGATGGTTAGATGGATGGATGGTTAGATGTTTGGATGGATGGATGGATGGATGGATGGATGGATGGATGGATGGATGGTTAGATGGGTGGATGGTTAGATGTTTGGATGGATGGATGGATGGTTAGATGGGTGGGTGGGTGGATGGATGGATGGATGGATGGTTAGATGGGTGGATAGATGGTTGGATGGATGGATGGATGGATGGATGGATGGATGGATGGATGGATGGATGGATGGTTAGATGGATGGATGGTTAGATGTTTGGATGGATGGATGGATGGATGGATGGATGGATGGATGAGTGGTTGGATGGATAGATGCATGAATGGACAAACAGATGGATGGACCCAGGCCTTAGTGCATAGGAAAAAAAGCATTTTCAGAAATGTAAGTCCCCTAGGAGAACTTGGATCAACAGTTTCTTCTTTCACTCACTCTTTCATCTCCTTCAACTGCCTTCATTCTCCCATAATTAAGGCAATAAAATTCCAAAATTGAAGGTTCCTGGACCCACCTCTAAAATTCTCTTTAATATGTATTCTCACGCCTTTACTGAACTCATCTAGCGTCATGCCTTTACATCATCATCTAAATGTAGACAACCTCCAAGTGTGTGCCTCCAGCTTGGACCTCTATCCTAACTTTAGACACATCTATCTATCTCTGCAGTGCCTCCCCTTGTAGACATAAAAGATCTATCAAACTTAATATGTGGGGCACTGGACTCCTGATCTCCAGTGCCCCACACCTGGTCTCCCCAAAATGTCCCCCTCTCTGTCAATAGCATTTCTGTTCTTTGGATGGCTTCAGCCAGAATCCTTGAGGTCATCAAGAACTCTGTTCTTTCTCTCACATCCCATAGCCAACCCATCAGCAAATCTTGCTGCTTCTACAAATCAACCGGATCTTACGCTTCTTGCCACTTATATGGATTCAAATCCTGGTCCAACCTACCACCATCCCTCAGTTCTCCCTGGTTCTAGTTTGGCCCCCTTTGGGATATTTTCAACAGAGCATCACAATGATCTTGTTAATATGTGGGGTTGATCATGTCTCTGCTCAGAAGCCTCAGAGAGCTCCCCCTCTCACTCAGTGTGAAGGCTACATTCCTTCAAGTGAACCACAAAGCCCCCAAAATCCAGACACTCTTACCTCTGAACTCAGCTGCTATCTCTCCTCTACCCCTACCTCCACCCCCTGACATTCTATTCAGGCTCCTCAGCCCCATCCTCTCTGCCTGGGGTCTTCTCCCCTGATTTCTACCCGGCTCACTTCCTCCTCATCCCCTGTAAATCTTTATTCAAATGTCACCTTTTCCAGGCCATAATACTTACAACCACACACACACACACCCCTCTTCCTCTGCCTTGCTCTATTTTTCTTCAGTGCAGTATGGCTTCACAGGCAGCCAAGGAGTCCAAGAACATTCAGTTATTCCTCAGAATAGCCACTGTGTCACCCTTCGCCTTCTGCTTCCTTTTCATGAAAACTGTGCAAAGTTATGAGGCTTGACTCCTTCTTCATTTCCCTGGAAAACGGGCACTAAATCCTAGAGCAAGTGGCCGAAATTAAAGATATTGATTTGCTTAAATGAAGACGGCTTCCCGACACCTACTTTAAACGAGGAAAATCTCTCGGTGCTGTCAAGACACTCCACATTCTGCAGCCTTGAAACAAATGCCAGGAGAATGTCGTTTGTCTTTGCACTTTTTCCTCCTCTGCAATTTTTTATTGTATTTGAATTTACCCTTTGTTAGCTAAAGCAGCAGGGGAAAAAATTCAATAAAAATGCCATCATGGCTGACATACGGGGAGAAGTCTCTCTCTCTCTCTCTCTTTCTCTCTCTCTCTCTCTCTCTCTCTCTCTCTCTCTCTCTCTCTCTCTCTCACACACACACACACACACACACACACACACACACACACTTCTCACATAACTGTCTTCACAAGTTTTTTTATCATCTGCTCTTCCTGACTCAGAGACATCAACGAGGCAGGTTGGGAAGTGCACTGACCAATGCCAAGAGCCTGCTTGGGTGGTGGAGGTTGAAGGACAAGGTGCTGATGATATAACTGTTGCCCAGACGCATCCATTCTAAGGCCCTTTGGTCCCTTATTGTTGAAACCACCCAGCAATCACATGGTCATAATGGATGTCAGCACACTGGCCGATCGATCCCTCATGTCTTGTCATTATCATCCAGGCTCCTTCCTTTTCTGTTTCCCACACGCACCACTTCTCACTTCATAAAGAAACATGGCGATTCATGAGCCCTCGTCTCTGAAAAGGCTCATCTGACACCTTCTGGGACCACCGGACCGTTTTCTTTTCCTCCTGCTCCCTGTACATTGAACCACGCACCGTCTCAGGTGCTGACTCCTTTCTGGAGTGATGACAAGGAGGATAACCCATTGTGCGCTGAGACCTTCGGGACATGCCACCGAGGGAGCTTCCTGGCTGCTCTTCCTGTTTCTAGAGTCGTCCCCCGCACATGCCTTTTATAAAAGGAAGTCAGAGGTTTCCGTTGTCCTGCTAAGGACCCTGCACTGGATTCCAATTGAGACGAGAAATAATTTCAATTCGGTAGCCTGGTTCTTCTGGTCCTGAGTGATCTGGCCATTGCTTTCCTCTCAACCTCACATCCCACCTCTTTCTATCTCATTTTTTTTAAAAATATGTATTTTTATTGATTTCAGAGAGGAAGGGAGAGGGAGGGAGAGAGAAACATCAATGATGAGAGAGCTGCCTCCTGCATGTCCCCCACACTGGGGATGGAGCCTCCAACCTGGGCCTGTGCCCTGACTGGGAATCCAACCGTGACCTCCTGGTTCCTAGGAAGATGCTCAACCACTGAGCCACCGCAGCTGGGCTCCGTCTCATTTTTTACTCTCCATTCGCACCGGCCTTCCTTCTGTTAATCTACCAGCCATGCTTACTTACTCCTGTTTCAAGGCCTTTGCACATTTTGTTATCTTTGCCTAGAAGACTAGCCCCTGAGAGGCCTGCATATAAGTCAGATCTCATTCCTTCTCTTTCCCGACCACCCACACTCCCCCTGACCCTAGGAGTTCCCTCTACCCTATGACTCTTTGTAGAATTCTCCTAGGTATTGATTTGCTTACTTGTTTACCATCTGACTTCCTGGAGATAATTGAAGTGCCTACCGTGGCTGCTTGCTACATCCCTAAGTCTGGAACAGTTCCTGGCATGGAGCAGAAGCCCAATAAACAATCCTATATAATAAAAGGCTAATATGTGAATCGACCAAATGGCAGAACAACCAGTTGCTATGATGCACACTGACCACCAGAGGGCAGATGCTCAATGCAGGAGCTTCCCCTGGTGGTCCGTGTGCTCCCACAGGGGGAGTGCCGCTCAGACAGAAGCTGGGTTCACAGGTGGCGAGCGCAGCGGCAGTGGAGGGAGCTTCTCCTGTCTCCACGACAGTGCTAAGGACCCCTCAGGGGATGTCTGCCTGCCGGCTTAGGGGTCCTGGACTGCAAGAGGACTCAGGCCAAGCCGAGGGACCCCCCCTCCAGTGCACAAATGTCGTGCACCAGGCCTCTAGTTTCTAACATAAAAGAATGAATACGTGACCTCACTTCGTATCACAGCTGCCCAGTTCAGACACTGCCACGGAGGCTTCCCAGCGTCAGGCTGTTTTTCCAAGGCTGTTACCAGAGGCAGCAGCGATACCCAGGCTTCCTAAACCACCGTTGCTAGGGGAAGACTTGGGGTCTGTTGTTTGCTTGCTTTTCCTGTTTCTGCGATGTTTAGAGGCGTGCCTCCATCCTGACCCAGTCCATCCGAGTCCAGAACCACAGAATTAATGGTTCAGGTCTATTGTGCAAACTCCGGTACCAATCCTCACTCGGCACCTGGGTCCCTTCTCAGGCAGATGTGTCTATAAACGCCCTGTTTCAAAGCAGGCAGGCCTACGTTTGTGTCCCAGGCCGTCAAGCCAGACCTCAATCCCATTATTCTTCCTCTCAAAATGGGAGCATGCCTCCCAGGGTGGCTTCCCAGATTAACCGAGACAGTAGACGCAGAGAGTGCTGAGTCCTGGGCCTGGAACACGTAATTGGCCCATGAAAAACGATCCATCGGCAATGTTGTTGCCGTGGTGGCACATGGGGTGGAGGGGCCCAGGGAACTGGTTCAGGTGCCCTGCCGATCTAGCTGCCAGTCCTGCACATGGATGGCTTTGGGCAAGTCTTGTAGTTTCCCTGTGCTCTGGCTTCTTTGTTGGTGAGGGGGTGACCATCGCACCTGCTTCGCTGGTTTTAATGAGGAATAAGAGAGACACATCTGTGTCTGCCCAGTGAGTGAGCAGAGCTCAGCAGCTACTGCTATTATTGTCCTCACCATCCCATCGGGTGAGGTGAAGGTGGGGGGGGGCAGCGGAGAATGGAGGGGAGTCTCTCTGCCGTTTCCAAGCCTCGACCCTGCGATCCCAGAGTTCCCTCAGCCCCGCCAATCTCTCCGTCTCCTCTCCAGGCTGAGACCATGGCCGCTCGAATTCCCCAGGTCTGAACCCTCCCCTTCAGTGGCCAGCACCAGCCACACTGCTAAAATGCTTCCCTTGAAGCCTCATTGCAGAAACACGGATGCGAGCACGCGCGGTCACACACGCACTCACACATGCACTCACACACGCGCTCACACATGTGCTCACAGATGCAGTCACACATGTGCTCACACACGCGCTCACACACGCACACCCACATGCACTCACACACACACACACACGCTCACACACGCACTCACACACGCACTCACACATGCACACGAGACCCTGCTCAGCCCTCGGGGGAAGGAACAGCGTGGCTGATGGGGAGATCAGCATTGCTCCCGACCACACCTCCGTGGTCTGTGTCCCAGCTCCCGCACACTCCCCCGGGAGGGGCTCCTGCCTGCAAAAGGCACACTCGGTTTCATGTTCTGTTTCCTCACTACTCGTTGGGCAGACTTAGAGGACCCTTTTAAGACATTTTTTTGGGGGGGGGTGAGGGGGTCATCTCCCAGCGTCCGTGGGCAGCGTGACTGTTTCCACCCCATCAGGGCACGTAACAACATCAGCAAAGCAATGAAGCCCCGTTTTCGGGAAAACGCCAGCGGTTCTGCGGCGTGTGGATGGGAGTCTCAGCCCAATTATTCCCGGCCCGGCGCGCGCGGTGGGGGAAGCGGCCTGGGCTTCATTAGACCTTCCGCAGCGGCTGATTAAGAGGCGGCTGTGCTGGAGACAGTGAGGACAAATGAAACAATTAAACTTGTCATCAATAAAACTGCTGTGTACCTCAGTGCGGGCTTTTACATCTCTCTTGAGGAGTGATTAAAACGGACTGCCGTTTGATTGACTGAAGAGCCTCTGTCCATGGTGCTGAAACGAAGCTTCTACTTATTGCTCTTCTTGGCTTAGAACATAAAACCCTGATGTAGGCCTCGCGGAGGCCAGTGATAGATGCTCCAGCCCGGCAGGTGGTGCTGGCCCCGCCCAGAGGTCTGCGAGGATGTGGCCGGCAGGACGATGCCCCCAGAGATGCCCTATCCTGGGACCTGTGAGGTTACCTTCTCCGGCCACGCGGGCTTTGCCGATGGTGTGGAGGTTGAGAACATTGAAAAGGGGAGATGATCCTAGATTACCCAGCTGAACCCAATCGAGGCACGTGAATTCTGAAAAGCAAAGGCCCCTTCCTGCGGATGTGACCCAGACGAGTCAGAGAGCAGCAAGGATGCTGGCTCTGCAGATGGAGGACGGGGCCAGGAGCCAAGGAATGCGAGCGGCCTTCCAGGAGCTGCAAAAGGCAGAGAGATGCACTCTCCATCAGCCCCTCCTGAGGAAACACAGTCCTGGCGACTCCTTGAACTTAGCTCTGGGAGACCCTGGTGCACTTAGGCTGATCTATCGACCTGAAAGAGAATAAAGGCGTGTTGCTCTAAGCCACTGCGTTTGTGATCATTTGTTACCACAGCAACTCGAACCGAATACAGGGACCTGGTAGGCCTGGGCGAGCGGGTTGGCACTGGGATACTCATCCACCAGAGGCTGGGGCTGGAGCCGGATGCCAGGCAGGGAGCAACTTGAGTGCCCGAGAGAGATCCGGTTCCATTGTGGTGCCAGGACTTGGGAGGAAGCACACGCAGGGAGGAAACGCCCCATGCCCCAAATGTGCTGGGTCTCACCTGGTCTGAACCCCTCCACCTGGCCCAGCAAGTCTGCAAGGAGATGACACTCGCTTGTTTAGCAAAAGCCCTGCACAGACTAGGAGTTCAGTAAGTGCTGGGTGACTTAAGGTGGGATGAACACTCTGCTAAGATCATGAGCGAATAGAAAAATCAATGTGAATCGAAGGAACGCTGAGTACACATGCCACACCCACGCTCCGTGACCTGGACCCTGGACCGTTGTGTGAGGAAACCATACGTTGCACCAGGCAAACCCCAGGGCAACCAAGAAGCAAGGCCACGAGGAGGAAAAACACAAGCCAACGTCCTAGTGTCCTGTGTGCCTGTGGGTGCATTGAGCCCATTTCCAGGGCTTGTTTGAGATCTGTATCGAGATGTGGGGCCAGAATAGGAGTTCCAGTTGGGACTTACCACTCATCTCAGTCTGCTCAGGCCACCGTAACAAGATATCACAGACGGAGGGTTACTCATGGTTGTGGCTGGAAGGTCACGGTGCTGGCAGATTCAGTGAGGGCTGAATCTGTGAGGGCTCTCTTCCTGGCTTGCAGGTGGCCAGCTTCTTACTGTGTCCTCATATGGCCTTTGCTCCATGCAGGTGCTGAGAGGGCCTTATAAGGCCACTAACCCCATGATGAGGGCCCCACCCTTATGCTATCATGTAACCCTGATGACCACCCAAACACTCTATCTCCAAATGCCATCCCACTGAGGTCAGGGCTTCCACATATGAATTGGACAAACATACCCTCCCTAACACCACAGCAGCTGCGTGGCCTCAGCTGCTCATGGAACCCCTGAGACGTCTATTCACCCATCTGCAAGGTGGGGTTGGGGATGCCCATTCAAGGCCACATGTAACATTTGGACTCAAGTTTCTCTAAAGACCAGCACTGGGAATCCGAACCCAACCAAGAAGAACAGCGTGGTTACAGCTGATGTCATGATTCCTTGAAAAGGCGAGGCAATTAAAATCATGAAAACCTCTCTCTTAGGAAGAGCTCAGCCCTGCTGGTGTGGCTCTGTGGCTGAGCATCAACCTATGACCCAGGAGGTGAGGGTTCAATTCCTGGTCAAGGCACATGCCCGGGTTGGGGCCTCCATCCCCAGTGTGGGGCATGCAGGAGGCAGCTGGTCTATGATTCTCTCTCATCACTGATGTTTCTCTCTCTCTCCCTCTCTCTTTCCTTTCCCCTCTGAAACCAATGAAAATATATTTTAAAAAAATAAGAGTTCAAAGGTAGCTCTAAACTTTCTACAAATGCATGTGTGTGCATGCATGCATGTGTGCATGTGTGTGTGTGTGTGTGTGTGGTTCTGCCCGTGCACATCGACATTGTGCAGAAACCGTCGCTGTGCGGTGGAGATGTCCTGCACAGAACACGGTGCTGGTGAGGTCTGCTGTGCACACAGCACCCCTCACAGTGGGTGCCCACGGCTGCGTGCCCTGGAAGAGGAATGCGACTTCTGTGCAGACGGCGGTCTCTCAGGGGCCTCCCGTGCATCACGTGTCCATGTATGCTTCATCCTCCTTGGCTCATGGCCAACGGGGGGCCTCGCCAACGGGGGACCTCTCCGCTGCCTTCTTCCTAGCAACCAAGGTCTTTGTCACCGCAGCTTCCAATGGGCTCGCTATCGCTTTGTGGGTGGGACTCGGGGCCTTCCTCCCTGGCTCCTGGCATTGAAAACAAGACGAAGCAGTGTGGCCTCTTCTTCGGGAATGAGTTCAATGTCAAAGGCCCACGTCCACCTTGTGGAGGACAGTCCTCCCACATCCCAGTGCAGCACCTGCTCAGAAATACAGGGCTTACGTGGGAGGAGCCTATCATTAGGGTGAGCTGTGACAGGCCCTTCCTGTGGCCTGGGGTGGGGTCCTTATGCTGCCTCTGTGAAGCCTGGTGGGCGCGGGGGAAGAAGGGGGAGAGCGAGCACACATTAGCCTCCAGGATGGAAGCACGGAAGAGGGAGAGGGCCCTTGCGCATCCTGAGCGAGGTCTGACCTTGCAGGTAGAGCCCATCTTTCCCAGGGCCTCCAGGAAGCATCCCAAGGCCTGTGACTCCCAGGTTTCATCTCCAGGCAAAATGCCTTCACCAGAGAGCCGATGCAGCATGGCCACCTCCCCTGCGGGCCTTAGGGGCATCTCACACTCACCAAGCCCGGCCCTGTGGTCTCCCCGTGCATCACACACCTGTGCTTGCCTCGCTCTCATCCCCTCAGTGCAGGCCACCATGGCTGCTGCGGAGGACGGTGTCTGACCCGCCTCTCTCCGCCCTGATGTCCGGCTCAGCAGCAGGTCTGTTTGACGCTGCTTCCCAGACACACGTCAGATCCACCCACTTCCCACTGTCAGCACAGCCACGGTCGCCTCCGAAATAGCGCCGTGTCCTCCTCATGGCTCTCCCAGGCCTACTCGCGCTCCATGCCCCCCCCCCACCATGAGTCACTTCCCTATATCAAGAGGGTTCTTTTTTAAAGCAAGAAGTGGGATCGCATCACTCCTCCGCGCAGAATCCTTCGGCGGCTTCCTTTTTCCGCCCCAAATATCAGATCTGAAGCCCATTCCTCGGGCTACAGTGCCCAACACGACCTCCTGGCTCAGAGATCGCCGCTCAGCCACTGAGGCCCTCGGGCTGGGTTGATATTAAACTGTGGCCGTGGCACCTCACCATGCACCGTGAACGCGGATCTGACCTTCACCTATATTCACCAGCTGTGGACCTGCTTGCCGTTTTGCACGAGGCCCTGGCAATGAGGCAGCTGGTCCTGCCCCCAGAGGACTCGGGGAAGGGACTGTCGAGGGATGGCCGCTTCTCACATCAGGATGGAATTTTTTTCTCATCTCTCACCTCTCAGACCAAAATAGATTTTGAAAGTCCAGAGCGGGTTCTTTGGGAGGAGGAGGAAATTGTCTCAAGGCTGTCTCGGCTCATTTCGTTAGCGAATGTGGGACCAGCGGCAGAGTTCACCCTATGTCCCCCGGAGTGTCACAGTCCCCCACGTGCCCGGTAAATACCTGGTGTGGCTCAGTGATTGAGTATCGACCTATGAACCAGGAGGTCACGGTTCCATGCCCAGTCAAGGCGCATGTCCCAGTTGCCTGCTCAATTCCCAGTGGGGGGCCTGCGGGAGGCAGCTGATCAGTGATCCTTTCTCATCATCAATGTTTCCAGCTCTCTCTCCCTCTCCCTTCCTCTCGGAAATCAATAAAAATACTTCAAAAAAAAAAAAAATGTCTGAAGGTAGCGGTTCCATCTGTTACAGGAGGAGAATTCCAGGAGTGCTTTCGCGTATTCTCTTTGTGGAGCCTCAACATCTCCTGTTAGCGTTTTGCAGGTCTTTAAAGAGCCATGGTTTATTTATGAACTGCGGGTTATTAACTGTCTGAAACTTCATTAAGTCCTTCCCTGGGGATGGTCTCGGCTGAGGTCTTTTTAGACGATCCCTCCCCAAATATGTGTCTAATTTAGATTTAATAGAACAGTTTATTGTGTGTTGATAAAATAATAATGAATTAATAAAGCCTTCGCTGAGACTTAGGTAACAGAGACGTTATCTATCGTCCTTAAAGAGCCGGGCAAATGTTTTTAATAATCAGCATTTAATATGCAGCCACCCGGACGTAAATCCAGCCTCCACACGCATCGGGAAGCTCATTTTCAGCAGCTCATGCATTTATCGGACATGGAGGAGCGTGAGGCCAGTTGCACCGCAGGGT
>PVJC01031953.1:0-20287 GCA_004026665.1 Murina feae | reverse complement strand
CGGCTGGGGGCAGGTCCCCAGTGATCACACACACACATACACACACACACAGACACACACACACAAAAGGCGCCTGGCAGACTGGGGCCATCATAGGACATCCACTGAGGGGTCCCAGACTGTGAGAGGGGGCAGGCCGGGATGAGGGACTCCCTCCACCCCGAGTGCACAAATTTTTGTGCACCGGGCCCCTAGTATTTTATAAACGCACATGCACAGAAACATATAAAAGAGAAAGCAAGAGAAAGAGGACCCCAAACTTTTGGCAATATTTGCTGCTGTGGTGTAACCTAGCATATCCTGAATGAATGAGGAGGCAAGCATGCACAAATGGAGGTCAGTTTGAGATTAGTGGAAATAAACTATGTAAGAGATCATCTTGTCTCACACCAAGATGGTAGCAGCAGAAATGGTGACAACTGTTCATATTCAGAATATAATCTGAAAATAGAGCTGGCAAGATTGACCACTCAATTGGATAAACCATATGAGAGAAGAGTCAAAGGTGAAGACAAGGTTTTTGTCATAGCAATTGGAAGGTTGGAGTTGCCAGATTCCACAATAGGAAGATTGATAAAGAAACAGGTTTGAAGTGAAATATCAGGGGTTAGGTTTTGGAGAATATTAATTTTGAGATACCTATTAGATGTCTAAGTAGAAATACACATAATTTTGGAATTAAAAGGTAAAGCCAGGGTTGGATACATCAGTTACCAAATTAGAGAGAGCATTTAAAGCCATAGAATTAGATGAGATTAGTTGAGTATGAATGTGCTCAGAAAGAGAAATCCCAGCACTCAGACTTGGCCAAACCAATGTTTAGAGTAGCAGTGTGCAAAACTTTTGTTTCAGGATCTTTCTACACTCTTTAGATGTTATGGAACTTCTATTTATGTGGCTTATAGCTACTGATAGTTATCATATTAGAACATGAAATCAAAACTTAAAACATATATTTATTAATTTATTTACAAATAACAATGATAATTCAATTATATTATTCAGGTTAACATAAATAACATACTCATTATAGAAAGTAACTCTATTAACCCCCCAAAAAAATTCAGTGAGAAGTGTCCTATTACTTTAAATCTTGCAAATCTCTTTGATGTACAGCTCAATAAGAATAGTTGAAGTCTTATATTTGGTTCTACATTCAATCTATTGGGATATGTTTGTTTTAATTGAAATACATTAAGAAAATCCAACCTCACAAAGACATATGATTAGAAAAGGGATAAACATTTTAATAGATAACTTTTCAGATAATTGTGGATATTCTTCTTTGAACCTACATGAAGATTACACAAGTTCCCTTTATTAATTTCAGGAAGACTACTAGTATAATATTGTGCCTATAAGTCCTTTAAAATGAAAATAGTTTTCCATGGAACATGCAGCTACTTTAGCTTGCAACTCAATCACAAACAATTTTTTTCTTAATATTTCCATCTTGTTTCAGATACAACAAAAGAATTTTATGCATTCTTTGCATTTGTTACAAACTATTAAAAATATGTACTCATGCCCTGGCTGGTTTGGCTGAGTGGATGGAGCGTTGGCCTGCAGACTCAAGGGTCCCGGGTTTGATTCCAGTCAAGGGCATGTACCTTGGTTGTGGGCCATATCCCCAGTGGGGAGTGTGCAGGAGGCAGTTGATCAACGTTTCTCTCTCCCTTCCTCTCTGTAAAAAATCAATACAATATATTAAAAAAATAAAAAATATGTACTCATAGTAGTTTTTGTTATTGTTAATCCCTCACTGGAAGATATTTTTCCATTGATTGTTATTATTTTATTATTTTCTTTTTTTAGAGAGAGTGGAAGGAAGGAGGAGAGGCAGAAAGAGAAACATCAGTGTGAGAGAGACACATTGGTTACTTCCAGCATGCATCCTGACCATGGCCGGGAATTGTCCTGCAACCTAGATACATGCCCTTGACTGGAATAGAACCTGAGACCCTTCAGTCTACAGGCAGACTCTCTAACGGCTGAGTCAGACCAGCTAGGGCTGTACTCAGTAGATATTTGATAAAGTTAATACTTTTTACTGCTCTCCACAGGATAATCTTCAGTGAATTTAATATATTGTCATATGGTTTAATAGAGGTTAAGTTACCCACCACTGCTTTTCATCATTAGTGCAAATGCCGCAAGGAGTAAAATGGCAAGTAATATGTGGCTATTATGAAAATATTGTTGAACTTGAGAACCCTTGAAAGTATCTCAGAGGCTCCTAGATGTCAGATAATCATATTTTTAGAACCACTGCCTTAGAGATTAGTTTAAGAAATTCTTCCAGATATTATAATTTAAATGGCATATTTGAAAAGCTTACAATCATACAGATCTATTGTGGAAATCATTTTTTTTTTCAGGAAAATGTTATTACGTTCCTTATGTTCCTTGTAAAAAGTGGATATATTTTGAATATAGTAAATACTTTCAAGTGGAAGTAAAACTATCATAATCATATAAACAAACTACATAATGAAGTATATTAATTAAACACTTCATAGAGGTCTCTGTCCTAAATAATGAATAAAAAGAAACATTGGTCAAGTTAATTAACACTTCATTGAAGAAGAAAAAAATAATTTTAGGAATGACTCCACACTGAGATAAAGCAGTATGTCTTTAATTGGTTAATTTGTAAAGATTTGGGAAGAGTCCAATCAAGGTTCCCATGACTTTGGCAATGACCACAGCTATCTATATTGCTCTCAGGAGCTTTAAAGGAAGAAAAAGCATATAAAGGAAGAGAGAGATAAGAAAATTGGGTAGGTAATTATACAAAGGTCTTAAGTAAGGGTCATGGGATTTCCAGAAGGTCAAAAGGCAAAGCATATAATCAAAATACCGAAATAATTGTTAACCCTAGATGTATTGCCACTTTTCAAGCTGACATTAAAAAAATAAAATTAAAAATTAAGTGATTGATAATGGTTGTAAGGAGATAACTGGAAGGATAACCCTAGACTATATTAAAGGTAGCTATATGGTAATGCTAATTAAAAGTATATACAATCTAGGAATGCAAATGTCACAAAATAAAAATAATAGCAAAAAATACAAAAAATTAAGAAAATCTAAAATTAGTAATGGTGAATGTATTTGAGTTTCTTGCATGATAGATTAATATGAATATCAGAATTTAAAATCTTTGGAGTAGAATTCTTAAATTGGAAACCTTTATTTTTTTAAGATTTCTTAATTTTCTAGCATGATTATGCTTTTAGTATCAGTTGACTTTTATGATTGTTTAATGTGTGCCCAACTCCGTGCTATTACTCCATAGGACATTGAGAAATATTATTTTAACTAGAGGCCCAGTGCACGAATTCGTGCACCAGTGGAGTCCCTCGGCCTGGCCTGTGGGATCGGGCTGAAACTGGCTCTGCAAAACCCCCAAGGGGTCCCAGATTGCAAAGGGTACAGGCCAGGCTGAGGGACCCCATGGTGCATGATTGGGGCCAGGGGGAGATGCGGCAGGTTGGCTAGCCAAGGAGGGACCCCATCTTGCTCAGTCCTAATCAGCAGGACACCAGCAGCAAGCTAACCTCCAGTTGGAGTGTCTGCCCCCTGGTGGTCAGTGCACATCATAGTGATCGGTTGACTGTCTGCCCCCTGGTTCCCCATCTTATCTTGGGACCCTAAAGCCCCGGTGGGGTTGGGAGAGGAGGCGATGGTCGTTGGGCCAGGTGTGGAAGGAATGGATGCCAGACACTGACACTGCCATTGGTATCCCGCCACTGTGCAGTTCTCTGCCTCCCCCTACCCCCTCCCTCAGTGCCTTGCCACCACCACCATAGCAGGCAGGCAGTGGGCCAATCGGAGCCTGCTGATAGGGGAAAGGAAAAGGTGAAGGACCATGAGAAGTTGGCCACCGGAGGGAGGGACTTCATGCAGCTGGCCAGCCCCTGGAGGTTGACTGTGGGAGTGCACTGACCACCAGGGGGCAGCTCCTGCATTGAGCATCTATCCCCTGGTGGTCAGTGTGAATCATAGTGACTGGTCTACCACATCCTGGTCATTTTATCATAATGGTTGCTTAGGCTTTTATATATATAGGTCACAGAAAAAAAGAGATTTGGAAGGTTTTATATATCTGGGCAATCAATTCTTTAATGTTACTGGAAATCTCAAACTATAATTTTGTGTGAATTTAAGGTTATAAAGATGTTTGTTTATATTTATGTGGTCCTCTATATTGAAAATTTTGCATCCAGTTCCTTTATGGATTAGCTAGTATATTTTTTACTCTTCTATTACTCTATTACCATAAACCAAGAGTTCAATTCCATCTTATGACAATTTATACATTGATATCATACCAGGATGAAAAATAATTTATATATCTATTCTCTTTTTTAATTCAATATCATTTTGTATTAATTTCAGGTAAAGTATATGATTAGCTATTCTCTTAACTGTCATTATCTTAAATTGCAGGAAATTTAGAGAAAAGATAATTGAAAAAGAGTGTTTCTTGAAAGACATTATTTTCACAGTAAAAAAATTATTGTTGAAAGTATTACATATGTCCCCTCTTCCCCACATTGACTCTTTCTAGCTTGTCCCTTCCCCCTGCCCCAGGCCTTCACCATATTTTCATATTTTTATGATTTTTTTATTCCTAAAACTTCTAGTAAATTTTTGCACAAATCCACAAATACCCTTAATTTCAGGAATTGACTAGATTATAATAAATCCATTATGGTTTTTATGCTGATGGTGTGGACTCAAGAAATTATTTTTCAAAATATAAAATATTCTTATAATAAAGTATACTGAAAATATTATTTCTTGATAATACTAAAATATTTAGTTAGGTATTGGTTTCTACAGCATACTATATTATTTATTCTAAAAATATTTATTTTATCAGAGTAAGTTAAAAAGAGAATATTGCTCTTAATATATTTTATTTTATTTTTTTAAATATATTTTATTGATTTTTTACAGAGGAAGGGAGAGGGATAGAGAGTTAAAAATATCAATGAGAGAGAAACATCAATCAGCTGCCTCCTGTACACTTCCTACTGGGTATGTGCTGCAACCCGGGTACATGCCCTTGACTGGAATCGAACCTGGAACCCTTGAGTCCACAGGCCGACGCTCTATCCGCTGAGCCAAACCAGTCAGGGCTCTTAATATATTTTAAAGTTCCAATAATAAATAGGAATGTATAAAGCTAGGGTTTAAAATGATATATTGGGGTTTGATTTACTTGTATAATTTTTTTAAAATTATAATCCAAATTGGGCTACTGAGGAAGCATAATATCCAGTATAAAAACTAGAATAATAATAATACCAGCTTTCTCAATGGCCAGTTCTCATCACTTCTTCCTGTTCATGTCCAAAGATTTAAGATCATTCTATTAAAGTAATACTATAGATATATACCAATATTGCAAAATCTATTTTAAGGAATGAGGAAGACTAGATAGTATATTAAGCTCTATTCTGTGAGAAGAAAATATTCCCTGATTTTAGATATTGTAAAGATGGGTAAGTAGAGAGTTTATTGAGGTAAAGACATTGCAACCCCTTCAGCTATGTAGGTTTAAAAAAGAGAAAATTCTGAAAGGGACAAAAGAAGTTAAAGAAATGTTATTTTAAACTGAGGATATGCTGTGTGGGTAACTTTTTCTTCACTCTGTAACATTTATAAATTACTCTTCACCTTTTGGATTAAGAAAAGTTGGTTCCCATAGAAACTGACTGTCTCTGATTTCACAGTCTATAGCACACAAATAACTCAACTTTCAGGAAACAAGGGTGGTAGCTCATGAGAGCTCAAGGACAAGTAGGAGGCTACACAAGCACGCCTGAACTGGGGAAAATTACTGACCTGTAATGTTAAATAAATGGTGCTTGAAAGAGTTTCAATCGGAAAAATAACATGAGCTCTTATCCAACTACTTTCTATAGTCAATTGAGTTATCATAGGCAAGGATGAAATCATATAATTTATAGAACCTGTTAAAAGCTAAACTATCTCCACCAATGTGCATGCCACCTTACAACAGAGGCAGTGCTATCCAGTGCTTAGTGAATTCTGGAGTCAGCCCCAAATCCTGGACCTGCCACTCTGTAAGTGTATGATCTTCCAAAAGTTTCCAACACTTTCTAAGTTTCTGTTTTATTTGTAGGGTAGGGTTGGGGAATATGTTCCTGGTACATTGTTTTTAAGATAATTAAATTAGTTTCAACAGGTCAAATGATTTAGAACTCTGTCTGCCAAGTCATATTAAGCATTCAACATATTTTACCAACTATTAAGAATTTGTCCCAAATCTATTTAAATCATAAAATAGGCTAAATTTAGAAAGCAGAAGAAAGCTAGTTGCCTAAACTTTAATAATATTAAAGATTGTTCATATATTTGACATATTTTCTTCCTATCTATGTGCATATTTGTTCTTGAATATCATAAACTAGAGGCCTGGGGCACAAAATTTGTGCACTTGTGGGGGCGGGAGGGTCCCTCTGCCTGGCCTGTGCCCTCTCACAGTCTGGGACCCCTCAAGGGATGTCCACCTGCTGGCTTAGGCCCTCTCCCCAGGTGATCGGGCCTAAGATGATAGTCAGACATCCCTCTGACATCTTCAGAACTCTCAGGGGATGTTCACTTGCCAGTGGGGAGCAGGCCTAAGCTGCAGTTGGACATCCTTAGTGTTGCTGAGGAGGCAGGAGAGGCTCCCACAACCACCGCTGTACTGGCAGCCATCAGCCTGAGCAGAGCTCCCCCTGTGGGAGTGCCCTGACCACCAGGGGCAGCTCCTGCATTGAGATTCTGCCCCCTGGTGGTCAGTGTGTGTCATAGTGACCAGTCGTTCCCAGTTGTTCTGCTGTTAGGGTCAATAGGTAATATTTGCATATTACCCTTTTATGATATAGGACTAGTAGCCCATTGCAGGAAGATTCCTGCAAGAATAGGGCTTCCTGAGCCAGAGTGAAGCAGAGAAGGAAGTGAAGCCTGTCTTGGCTCCTGTCTCTGCCGCCTCAACTCTCGTCTCTGCTGCCTTGGCTCCCATCTATGCTACCTCAACTCCCATCTCTGCTGCCTCAGCTCCGTTCCCTTCTCCACTGCTTGGTTCCCTTCTGCAGCACTTTGCTTCCTTCTACACTGTCTTTAGTCTTCGCTCTCCTGTGTATGCAAATTAACCGCCATCTTTGATGGGTTAATTTGCATACAGTTACTCTGATTGGCTGGTGAGCATGGCTTGGCTGGTGGGTGTGGCTTAGGTGTCTTGGAGTGATGGTTAATTTACATATTACTCTTTTATTAGAGTAGATTATATAGGATAGAGGCCTGGTGCATGGGTGGGGGCCGGCTGGTTTGCCCTGAAGGGTGTCCCAGATCAGGGTGGGGTTCCTGCTGGAGTGCTTGGCCAGCCTGGGTGAGTGGCTGATGGCTGTTTGCAGGCTGGCCACAACCCCTTCAAGGTGGGTGTCCCCCACACCTGGAGTGCCTGGACAGTCTGGGTAAGGGGCTGAGAGCTGTTTGAAGGATGGCCACAGCTCCCATTGACCCAATGTCCCAGCGAGGCTGGCTGGAATCAGATATCTGGGGTTTATTTATCTTCTGTAATTGAAACTTTGTTGCCTTGAGCAGAGGTCACAGCCCAGGCGACCACCAGTCAGAGCCCAGAGACAAATGGTAGGGAAGGGGGTTAGAGAGCCACCAAAGGACTTGTATGACCAATGGACACAAACACTGGGGCAGTGGGGGCTTGCCCAAGGTGGGAATGGCTGGGGTGGCGGGGGGTGTCAATCGGGCAAAAAGGAGACATATGTAAAACTTTAGACAATAAAATAAGAAAAAAAGAATCATCTGGAAGTAAAAATAAAACAACTGAGTTTATTGACATCTATTTTTATTTCTCTCCACAAGAATTTGGTAATGTTTTCTCTTTTTAAAAAATAGCTTATAGTTTCTAATGGGTTATTTTTGGTGTACAGAACTGATGCTTGTACATCTTCATCTTCTTTTCAGTCACTGAACTTTCAAGTTAACTTCTCGTTTTCATTTTTATATTTAATATTTTTTCATTTTCTACTTAATATTTTCATTATTCTTCAAGAAAGAACACTTAATATGGGCTTTCAAATAATGTTTTAAAATATGGTAGTCACTCTTCCAGCTGACTGTATAGATGTCTCTATTCAGCAGTAAAGAAAGAGTCTTTCTTCTTATCTTCCTGTGACATTGCAGGACATTTGCCCCTTTATACAACCTCTTATTTAATGTCTTCTTTAATGTCTGGCAGGAAGCAAGCATGTGTTGACTCACTTTCCCTGTGCTCCTCTGTGTAGCACAGGTGGGCTGATGCTCCCAGGCTGTGTCCAGTTGTATATTTGGATGTAGGGCCTGGTGCTAAAAGAGATACCTGGCACACCTTCCTCTTCTCTGCTCCCAGTGAAAATGTGACAGTAGTTATATTCCATCTGTGTCGTTAGCTCTTGTCTGGCAGGTGCACCATGGCCACAAGGGAAACCCTGGATCTCATAGGCTCTAATAACATGCTGTTCTTCTCTGTCCTTCCCACCTAGAGTTGATGGTCACTGCCAGCTTTAATAACCTCTGGATTGCCTCATTACTCCTATTTACTTTTAACTTTCTCATTCCCAAGACTAAACTCCCTCTATTTTATTTTTTAACATATTTTTATTGATTTCAGAGAGAAAGAGAGAGGGAGAAAGATAGAAACATCAATGATGAGAGGGAATCATTGCTCAGCTGCCTCCTGCATGCCCCCCACTGGGGTTTAAGCCCATAACCCGGGCATGTGCCCTTGACCGGAATTGAACCTGGGACCCTTCAGTCCACAGGCCAATGCTCTGTCCACTGAGCCAAACCAGCTAGGGAAACTCCCTCTATTTTAAATTCTCAAGTGAATTATGTCTCCTAATTAGACCTTGACTGATCCATCCCCTCCAACCACGCACCACCCCTTCGCAGCCTCAAATCTGATTTTGTATTTCCTCTTAAATTGTTGCAGAAAAGAATGTTGCCAAACCAACCACCACCTAAAACAGCAGAGAATAATAATCTAAAAGAACTTGTACAATGGCCCTACCATGTGCAACAAGCGAGAAAAGTTGTGGGGACCTGAGTGGAAGGGGTCAATAATGTGACTTTTTCATGCAACATCAGTATCTTTCTCCAAGAGTGCTGCCATATTGAGATGACACAGAAATGCATAGGGCCTGATCTCAGAATATTTGATAGAAACATTTTACATTTCTACAGAACTTAAGGGTTGTCACTTAAAATGGCAGTGACTATATATTGACTATATATTCACTGGTAAATTCACTTTTGCCGATGGCATATATGAATTGTCTTCACAAGAGACTATAACATGGAGATGTCATTCACTGAGCCATTTCCCTAATACCGCTTGGAATGGGAGACCTGGTCTATTAACCTTGTTATAAAAACCAGTTTGTTAAAATTAGGTGTGCCATTGATACGCCTTTCCAGAGGCTCAAATGTTGCTAAGAAGTGGAGAATCTGAATCTTTCTATTGCCAAAATACCACCTCACACACCAGACTCTAAGCTCCGTAACAGCACATCTGTGTGAGGGACTGCTGTGCCCTAGGCCCTAGAAAGCTATGGCATACAGGAGATATGCAATACGTATTTGATGAATAGAAGTAAATGGATAAATAAGTTAGGAATGGGGGAAGTGGACTATCTAGCTCACAATGTGGACATTGTCTTTCTTCACCTTCTCATATTTAGAAGTCAACTTAGCTTTAACTTATGACTCTCTTCAATCCATACCTCTATAGTAACAATAATGACTTTGTATTTTCAACAGAAGTTTCAGAGAGGACTCCGTTTTGTGTGTTAAAAAGAAGAATACAATACAAACTAAACAGCAACAGAAGCACGGAGTCTCCCCACAATGCAGCGGTTTCTTATTTAATGTCTGGCAGGAAGCAAGCAATTGTTGACTTCCTTGAGAGTGAAAAAAGGAAGCCCATTGGTAGGGTTCCCCCTACCTTTTTTTTTCCTTCTGAATTTCAAAGCTTATGTGCATCTAAACAAACCCAGCGATTGACATAGTGGTTCTTCTTGTTTTTAACATCTTCTGGATTCTCAATGCAAAAGTTCCAACTTTTGCACTGGAAAACTACACTGGAAATTTAGCAGAAGATGGGCTGGTACCACAATGCACAGTGCCTTTAATCAACCTCTTTGTTCTCCCTTCATGGGCCTCCTGTTCAGTCATCTTTTTGTTGATCAATTGAGACCTACTCTAGCTTTTTCTGGGCAATAGGAAAGGGTATTGAATGTAGTGCACTGCAATATTTTCCCATCAGCTGAAGACATTGTGAGTTTTCTCATCCATAAAACAGAGTTAATTAAACCTGCACCCTTCCTAATCACAGGGATGCATTTTGAATTAACAGAATCATATTTTAAAAACACATTGGGCTCCATAAGAAAAAGACCTGCATAAATGCAAGCTATTATCATGATTAGTGTGTTGATTTGTTAATGACAACCACACCTACATCACTATAAACAACCTGCCTGCTTTTTGTTTTGTTTTGTTTTGTTTTTTGCGCAATCCCAGCTTCCACACTGTCCTCTGCAGTGCCTAGCTGTGGTGCTGCCCAGTTGCGTAACATACCCTGAAGGTGCCGCAAGAAGCTGCAGGAAATTTTATAGGAAAACAAGAATGGGGGATTTTGATACTGGATGTGTTCCAGCTGTGCAATTCAAAATAAATTATGCTCATGTGCATTCTTTCTTCACCTCTGACCCAAACTGCTTTCACTTTATATCAAATGTTCTATTTTTTAAAGTTATTTTTGAAAGTAATTAGTTACATGGTTAAGCTAATAATGTCCAAAATTTTGTAGTCTATTTTCTCCTTTAAAAAGCAGTTTTTATCAATTTTTGGATGATTTAATAATACATATTTAAATGAAGCTGAAAATGGACCAAGCTTTGTGAATTAGTTAAAGCAGGGTAATTAATAACAATGCTTCCATGAAAATATCTTTTGTACATCGAAGGCTTTTTTGGCATAACCAAATTTGCTGGTAAATTTTTTCTATAAATTAAATTCATTATCAAAAATACTTAGTGAACCGGCCTTTAAAATTCCATTACATCCCTTTGAACAACTTTAATTAAAATCTTCTGAATTCCTAGTGTGTTTCTCTTTCGATTTATGGAAAAATACTTTAGAGTAAACCCTCAGGATTACAAGCCTATAACAACCATTTATAATCATAGGTCTTGAGATATCTGTCACAGTTTTAAAGGCATCTCATCTTTAATATAATGCTTTAAGCCGACAAAAATGGAAATGGTTCTGATCAGGAAAATAATACTTCATAGAAACTATGACTTATTCTTCTCCCCAACAGTGTTAATCAGATTTCATTTATTTTTATAGCATGCCAGGCATTAGCATTTCCCTGGAGACAGAGCCCCTTTCTATTTGTCCTTGGATAAGTTATCTGCTGTATTAGGATAACTTTCCTCCTCAAGATAAATGTTTCCTGATAAAACAATATTATTAACCTGAAGCAATTGCGACGTGAAATAAATGCAGTTGTCAAGTCAACTTTGAAGTGGGGAAAGAACTGTGACAGATTTAAAAACTGCAGTATCATTCCCTGCTTTTCCTGAGTGCATTTATCTTCCTAGCTATCGTCTATGATTGAATAGCAGCAGAGGCGCCTGAAAGTGGTCGCCAAAGACAAAAGATGTGTTAGCACCATGTATGTAACTCTGAAGCTTCAGGGTATCAGCAAGACTGCATTTCTGTGTAATCCGGGACACTTACCTCCATCCACTGGGCGAGAGTTTAATTCAAGAAAGAGGCCAATGGTTTCTTTCTCAACCAACGAGGTGAATGTGTTTTTGTGGTTCCAACTCTTTACAAATTCAATAGCTCTCTGTGAGCAGACCTCTGTGAGCAACCACCAGAGGTACTTTCTGCGTGTTTGTAAGTGAGAGCATACCTTTTTCTGACCTTTGTAGATCTGCCCTTCTCCAATCCTAGCACTCATCTCATCACAGCATCACATCATGCTGAAAACTAATTATATGCCATGGACTGTTAGCTTGTAATATTCTCACAACAAACGAATAAGATAGATATCACTGTATTTCGTGAATAGAAAAATGGATCTACAGAGAGATAAAATAGCTTGGCCATAGTCACGCTGCTGATAACAAGGGTTCAAATTTAAGAATGTCTGACGCCAGTGGCCCACTTCTAACAGGCTTGGTGCGATAAGTTTGTGTGTCTGTTTTCGCCAGTCTATGAACTCCTAGAACAGAAGGGTTACACCTTATTTGCTTTTTGTTTTTGTTTTTCCAACCTGACTCTTTGCACAGTGGCCAATGCATACCAGGTATACAGTACAAACGAGCAAAATGCGGAGAAAGGTGGGATATCAGAGGAGTGGAGTAACACCCAGATTCACTTCTGATGCAGCTGCTTTACTTCCAGAACCTTTGTGGGAATAAGCAGCTCTTACATAAGATAGTTACAACTGCCTCGGAGTGGGGAGCAGGAATAGGACCTACCTCATGATGGAGCGAGTTTCTCCTTGGCCTAGAGAGCACTTCCTGTTATTCCAAGCATAGCAAGGACTGGTGAATATTATTCCGAGCATAGCAAGGACTGGTGAATACTATCACGAACAGAACAATGCTCTACTTATGCAAGTATTCTGATTTTGCTTGATTAAGAAGGCAATAGCTTCAAAGCCGAAAATGGGTGAGGCGAAAAAGAACAGAAGAGAGAAAAGGTCAAGTTTGTGCATGCAAAAGCAAAATAGCATTGTCATCTACTAACACATTGCACAATCTGAACATATGTCGGTAAATTAGAGTACTTTCTTATTAACTGGGTGTACCACAGATCATGTTAAGGTAGAATAGCAGTGTTTCTGAGACTTTTATAATTGATAGTACCGTATGGCTATTTAGTATTAACAAATGAGATATAAATAACTCCACAGTTATTTAGATCTGCTCCTGCTTATTATAAAATAAGATTGCTTGAGAAATAGAGAGATGATGCTGAGACAAACCACATTAACTATCTACATAGGAAACATGTTTATGTGAATCAGGATACAGATTGGCAGATGGGTGTCAATGGGTTGTGAAAACTTTTACCTTATTTATTGGTGCTCATAACTAGGCACTTCAATGGTCAAATGCATGGAAATTCCATTGTATGACCTATTTACAGAAAATTGTCCAAGGAGGAAGCTGGGTCAGTGCCACTGGCCTCCCTTTCAGAACTTTTTTGTTACATATTTCTCTCTTCTAAAACCTTCCCAGGATCCTTTTCCCCTTTTGGAAGAGAAAAATCCCGAGTTAGAAGCATTTTTGAAAAATTAAGACTAGTTTTGCATATGTGGATGTCTATCTCCTTGGTTCTGAAATTCTATACATATTTCCCATACTGTGTTGCATTTTATTTATTGTGTATTCATATCTGCTATTACCAGATACATATCTCCATTTCATCTCCAGTAAATATATATATATATATATATATATATATATATATATATATATATATATATATATATATATATATATATATATAAAAGTAAAGGACAAATAAAGGGCTCCAATAGATGTCTCCATCTCTTAGAATATACACTATTTGCATATTTTTCCCCTGGAGGATCTCCAGTATATATATTTTTGCATGACAAGAACTGTAATTCACTACAAAATTAATGCAATGCTTAAGTTCTATTCAGCTAAAGCTCTTAATATCTGTGACTCAGCATCGCAGATCATAATTCTGCCTCATTGAACCATTGTTTTCTGTTTCCTTTCATTTAATACATTTGCTCAATTTAATTCATTTACCTATTTCTAGTATCAAGTGAAAAAGATTACCTGACAAACAAGGAAAGTCTCAACTAAGTCTGCTGTTCAAAAGCTCACTTCCGTTTGGTGTTATGGCTTTGAATATACATGAGATGGTTGGGGATCCATGACCAACTATGAATGTCTCTTAGAGCCTTACTAACCGTTACTAAAATAGGTGTCTTATTTATCTCAGGGGCTTCAGAAACACCTACCTAGGTAACTCATGTTCCTAAATAACATAGAGGAAAGCTTGACTCTAAACATCAATGCAGAAGTGGAGTCATTTGAAGAATAAATGGACTATGTTGCAAGTCAAGAATTGAGCCTTTTCAATGACCTACAGGGTAGGCACACAGGAAAGCCACCTGTATATCTAGTCTGTTACTTTGTCATCTGAATTACAGATGCGAACTATAGCTATAGCTGATACTCTGAGCCAGCAGGTCTTGCATAACTTGGGGAAAAGCTGATCATGTCCACTGGAGCACAAGTTGCACAGTTAAAAATCACCACTGCAGTTGGTATTGTGGTTTTGATGTAAGAAATTGACAATCACAACCACCACAACAAAAAATATCTGAGGAAGCTCCAGCAGAGCCTTGCATGGCTGCTAATGGGAGAGGCAGACACATTACTGCTCTCTCCTCCCTTTCTTCCTCTCCACACCTCATCGCCTCTTTCACTCACAGGTACACCCTGTCTGTACCTTTGTTCTGTCCATCTTGCCATGGCCCTTTATGAATTCCAGAGGTGTGCATCATTCACTTCAGACTTCCCTATAAAATACTACATTATTTTGGTGGTTTCCTACACTGATAACATATCTTTCCAAATGGGAAATCATAGTGAGAAGGTAGTTTCTTCCTGCGCTGCACATTCCAACCTGAAAAAAAAAAAAAAGTGGTGCTCATTAATGAAGTCATTTACACAAAAAGTTTTGAAATTTTTTTCTAATACTCAGACAGATAGTTCTCAATACTCTCAGACCTCCCCGAAGTTTGTCTAAACTTATGCATAAAACATTTTGTGTGAACTTGTTGTGTTTATCTCAAATTTATGTTTTCTTAGCTCACTTTTTCACAGTGAGCTAAGCATTGGTAGAAAAGCTTCTGCTTTTATTTTTAAACCGTATACAAATATCAAGTAGTTTATAGAACAGAGTATTTAAACATTCTATAATGTTTGTGCACTCTACCAAATGCTAAGATTTTATCTCAGTTTCTTATATTATGCCAGTCCCATTTACTAATTACCCATAGGAGATGTCTCCTAAAATACCTGTGTAATGCCAGATTTTTAAATCGCCTAATTAGAAAATGACACAAAATAAAAGCCTTCATGTCTAACACACTGTTCTTTTTTTGTGAATGTGCATGTGTTTTTGGATTCACTAGAGGCAGAAAAAAAGCCTCATCTCTGACAACTGCTGTTGCACAGTTATTTCATCAGCCTCCGTTTTCTCCACACGTGTAGCAGAACTTGTTTCTGTCCATGAACTGTGGTATTCACCACATGCAGTCTTAAGACAGCTCCCATCACCTGAGTGGATTTTAGAATTGAATTAAAATTATTGGAAATTATTCTTCACACTTCATTTTCAAAATATAAGAACTGTATTAAGATATCAAGTTGTTGTAAAATGTAATATTATTACCTCTAAATGATGTGATTTTATATTATGTTGAATGGATAGTGTGTGTGTGTGTGTGTGTGTGTGTGTGTGTGTGTGTATATATATATATATATATATATATATATATATAATCATTTGGTTCAAATATATACATTATAGTTCACATACATATATAGGTCATATACATTATATACAAAATATATTACCACTTAATCCAATTATATATGTGTTTGTTTATGTGTATGTTTGTATATGTATACACACATATATCAACAAAAACCCACACTTAAGGAGATATGCTTTAGACCTGAGAATTATGATAATAGAGAAAGATATACCAAACAATACAAATAAATTGGTTAAAAATTATGCCTTTTGGTTCACAGTAATATATAGCTTTGAAATGAAAGTGGTTATAAAAAATTGCAAATCAACTAGAAGATTTATCTAATAGAGCTTTAGTTTTTCTTTGGCTTGCTTTAATTAATGATTATTTGGCACAGATTCTTTTTCAGGTGAATTTGCTTTGATTTGCCCTAAAACAATTTTGAATTCTACTCCTACACTCTATTAATATAAACTAAAGTAAAAAGGAGCACATTAGCATATACTGGTAAGTGCTCAAATAGATTTTGTCCTGTTGAAAGAGGCCAATCCATTTATTGAGAATACACCTGGCATACCTATGAATGGTTTCATTTAAGTTAATCCTTAAAGTTGGATAGCTCAGCTAAAATTACATTTTTGTATTTCCAAATTATTACAAGGCTGAACAGTTACCTTGGTAATTGATAATTTAAGCATTTTTAATTTTTTAAATATTGTGCAAGTTGACTTCCTTCTTTGCTCATCCTTATTCTCCTTTATTAGGTCCTCAGTTAATACTAGAATATGCTCATAAGTGCAGACTATGCCACATATCCATTTGTACCTTCATTCGTTTTATTAATACATAACCTCCTTTACTACCCTCTCACTACATTTTCTCATTCTAGTAGGAAAAAGTCTGGTTTGTTTTTGAGCATCATTGAGGAACATATTTTGGAATAATTCTCTCTCTTGTATACAAGGAAACTATTGAAGGAATATAAGGAGCTGTACAAAGAGTATCAGGTAATTGTAGGTAACTCTTGTCCAATAAAGGAGATCCTTGAGGGGTATGTGAAGGAAGGGTCTTCGATGAGGTTCCCCATTCTTGTGTTCTTCAGTTTTGTTTTCCTGGTAGCAGCAAAAGAGGTACAATTTTCCATCAGTGGCTTGTGAACAGTTTGTTCTTTTTTTAGTCTAACAGTGAAAGAAAGAAAGAAGATCTGAGGGAAAGAGGAATAAGCTAAAGTTTCTGTCTGCAAATAGGGGCAGATTTATATGCTGTTTTCCCTTTTTTAAAATATTTTTATTATATAACTTCGTGAAAATACTGAAAAATGTTTTCACCCAGAGGCAGTCCAGTCAGAGGGAAAAGCCCTCCTTTTTTGGTGAATATTCTTTAGCTTCTTTCTTATGTCCTGTGGGCTAGGTCCAGTTTCTCCCACTTCTACTCTAGACCAGGGAGAAGGCCTCCTTTTGCTGGCGTTCATGCATAGCTCCCTTCGTGTGTCAGCTGTTTGTGAATTGGGCTCTTAGGTTTAATCGGACAGACATTACTCATGATATGTTGGTTTTCAAATTAACCACATCCACGAGTCCTAGTGAGCTGTTTGGTCACTTAACTAAATAAATGAGCCAAAAGAGCTAAACTAATCAGCCTCCCACCATCCTCTCTCTCTATTTGAATAATGGCAGGTAGATATGATTTTATTATTCTGGGACATTTTTCAGATTATATGAGTAAGAATTTGAATGTATACTTGCAGGGTAGATTACCTAAATCAACTAATCTCTCTTATATGCAGAAAGTCTTCACAGATTAGCTTTGCTTACAACAGCTATCGTGAGCCTTATGAAGCTCTGGCTTTTATGAGAATTCAGAATCTAAGTGCTTTTTCTTTAGGTCAAAACACCACAAAAGAAAAAAAAAACCAACACAGAGACTCTTTTGTGGTATTTTCCTTTTGTAGTTCTCATTATAACCTGATTTCCTCTCATTAACCTTATAGGATAACAAAATGTACACTTATCAAAAACAAATGAAATAAGCTGTTTTGAGCCTCAGATAAGACTGAATTGGGTCACCACTTCTGAATCAAATGAAATTTACTTTGACTCCATGCAAACAGAAGCCCATTGGAGTGCCTTGTTCCTGAGAACCCTCTCAAATTCCCAGTCCCTCACCCATCATTTCTCAGATCTGTGTACTGAGCATGAAGCATAGGAACTTACTATCAATATTTTTAACTATATCCTGAAGATAAATGTTAGTACTATCACTAATAAACATATGTGCCTTGTGAGCAGTGAAGTGAGAATAAAAGATATGGCCACAATTAAGTTAAAATATGGAAATGAGCTATTTCTAGTTTCTTTGGGTGGTGGAGGCAAATATCTATTTTAAATGATTAAAGGTTCCTCTCAAGAATAAAAGCCAAGAACTGTTACAGTGAAACTCCCAGGTACCATTTTCCAAGGGATCTTTGTCTGCAGTGAAATGTTAAGTGACTCAATTTGACAGGGTATATGCCTTGGCAGATCACATGAAAGCAAAGCCAGCACAACAATTTCCCCAGAAAAAGTGCTCTTTATTAATACCACCAGGCAGTAGACAAGCTGTCACCAACAGAGTCATTATAATGCCCCAGACACAGTATCCTGATAACTCTGTTTTATTCCATTGGAGTCATTCTGTGCCACTTCATGATTGAGTGTCTCCCTCGAGTTTAGAAAAGAACGTAGTTCATATTACCTCTGTAAACTCAATACCTGGACATATCACCTCACACCAACAGTAGAAAATGCAAATGACAACACTTTGCACTTTTTACAGAATGTTCCAGGAAAGGTTGTCAAAGTGGTTCATAAACTGGGACTATCTTTTCTGAGGGTAAACAAAGGCACAGGGGAGTTAAAAATGGGGTCTCTTAATCAAAAGACCAACCACATTATAGGAAGAGCTGAGCGGAAAAGAAAAACATCTAAGTGCTGTGGTATGATACATTGGTGTTATCTTTACAAAAGCATCCTGAAAAAAAAATAACGAAAAAACAAGTGAAACCTGACTTCTAATTTAGATGAAAAGGTTTTCTCTAAAATGACAGTGATTCATCACCAAAAACTATTCAAATGCGAAACACCAAAATTTTGGGGAGGTACACAGTCCAACCTTTTATTTCTATCCAATTCATGTTCAAGTTGGGAATCTCATTTAATATATAAGCTTCTATTGAGGGATAGCACACTGGCCTGTTGTATAGATTTTGTCAAACCAGAGCCCCTCTGATGAGGAATTTACAGACAGTAAAATGACAACTATATAAACTGTCTCATCTTCCAACAGTTGTATGCAAATGTCTCTAAGAACTTCTTCATTCAGTAATCACAGAATTGATACCAAATGGGGCAAAGTAACTAATGGCAATATTTAAAGATTAATACAGTAACAATAAAATTGCTTAGGAATAGTGTCCCCATGTTTCTGTTGTCCTCATGTTTAGAGATTTATTTATTTAAATGGGTGTTTTAGAAGATTAAAAAATTACTCACATTGATAGCTACTTTAGAAGAGGGAAGCTCTACAAATTTTTAAGCCTGAGTAAAGTAAAGAATTTACTATGCTGGTCCCAAACTGGATGGTCAAGAATTCCACTCTCAAAGCCAGCAGGCAATCCATTGTCTGTAGCATACCATTTGCTATTTGCTGACTAATGACAGGTTTTGTTCTTATTTTCCTTTATTAAATTATCATCAATATCATTTATCTTCACTAGCTTTTTTTTTTGTTTGATTCTAAATTTTTATTCTGAAAAGTTTTTTCTTAATTCTTTTCAGATCTTATATTTTTTAATGCACATGGTTTTATAGTATTATAAATGTCCTTTTGTTTTCTTAGGAAAGTTGGAATATGGGGGATCACAATCATGTATCAAAAACTATTTCCTTTTCCATTCAAGTCCTTTCCAAAGGGAAAAGCATTCCATATACTTGGCTTGTAGTCTTTCCACTCTGTCCTTCTCCTGTGGTAGCACAGGGATTCAGGTAATTCTCTGTGTCTTAGCAGAAAGAATGTGAAACAAGCGATGGTTTTAAGTCAATGTTAATCTAGTTCCCAAAGTCTTAATATTCCTATGAAGCATCTGAAAGGGATTCTTTAGCAATGATGGATTTTACACATCTCCTCACTGTGAGAACAAAAGAGAAAGCGAGAGTGAGTGAGTGAGAGAGAGACCTACACCCCCTGAACGGAACTATTTGAGCTATGTCTGCAAATACTGGGTTAGCAGAGAAAGCTTACCTAAGCTCAGTCTTAACAAAATCATCAGGTAGAAGGTATGTTTTATAAGTAATAATGGATAATGACTCTTTATGCTACAGATCAAATGGAGAAAGAGAGGCCCAGATTAAACATTTTTGACTAAAAGAGTTTCATCTTCTCAGAGTAGAAACTTTGAAGGTGAGCCTAGCCCATATATAGTAACCATGTTTTTTGTGTTTTGTTTTGTTTTTTTTTCATTTTCTGACTAGGGGCCCGGTGCACAAAAATTTGTGCACTCGGGGTGGAGGGAGTCCCTCAGCCCGGCCTGTGCCCTCTCACAGTCTGGGACCCGTCAGTGGATGTCCTATGATGGCTCCAGTCTGCCAGGCGCCTTGTGTGTGTGTGTGTGTGTGTGTGTGTGTGTGT